>JACXGJ010003577.1:0-52621 GCA_016801105.1 Esox niger
TCAAAGGGGTGTGGTATAATGCTGCACCTCTGTGCTAACTCAATAGAATACATTCCTTTTGTTCTATTACCACCTAGGCCTGACACAAAGGGCATACTGTCCTTCTCCACATGGGTAATCTCATCAAGTCTGTTAGGGCTTACAGCATCCTGCCATATTGTTCCCCGTTGTGTTTACCTAAAGGGACAACTGCCCCCACTGTCCCCCACAATCACATTCCTAAGGAACAAAGGACAGATACCCCTGTTCAGAACATCTCATGATCCCCTGTATAATATAGACATGTGTGTCACAACCAAAGAACAGAGTTACATACTAGGCAATAGATAAGCAAACATGTCTTGAAAATACATTAGTTAAGAAATTGCCACAACAACACACACACACACATATATATATATATACACACACACACACACACACACACATATATATATATATATATACATATATATACACACACACACACACATATATATATATATATATATATATACACACACACACACACACACACACACACATATATATATATATATACATATACACAAAAATTCAGTTGAAAGAACAACTATTTGATACACTGAAGATTTTACAGGTTTTCCTCATTAAAAAAGCACTGTGAGAAACGGAATCTAAAACAAAAATCAAGAAAATCACATTGTATCATTTTTAAATAATTAATTTGCATTTTATTGCTTGACATTAGTATTTGATCACCTACCAACCAGTAAGAACCTGTTAGTCTTTCTTTAAGAAGCCCTCCTGTTCTCCACTCTTTACCTGTATTAACTGCAACTGTTTGAAGTCGTTACCTGTATAAAATGCACCTGTCCACACATTCATACAGACTCCAACATCTCCACAATGGCCAAGAACAGAGAGCTGTGTAAGGACATCAGGGATAAAATTGTAGACCTGCACTAGGCTGAGATGGGCAAAAGGCAAGCAGGAAAATAGGCAAGCAGCTTGGTGAGAAGGCAACAACTCTTGGTGCAATTATTAGGAAATGGAAGAAGTTCAAGATGATGGTCAATCACCCTTGGTCTGGGGCTCCATGCAAGATCTCACCTCGTGGTGCATCAATGAGCATGAGGAAGGTGTGGGACAAACCCAGAACTACACAGCAGAACCTGTTTAATGACCTGAAGAGAGCTGGGACCACAGTCTCAAAGAAAACCATTAGTAACACATTACGCTGTCATGGATTAAAATCCTGCAGTGCACGCAAGATCCCTCTGCTCACGCCAGCGCATGTCCAGGCCCGTCTGAAGTTTGCCAATGACCATTTGGATAATCCAGAGGAGGAATGGGAGAAGGTCATGTGGTCTGATGAGACAAAAATAGAGCTTTTTGGTCTAAACACCAGTAGCCGTGTTTGGAGGAAGAAGGATGAGTACAACCCCAAGAACAACATCCCAACTGTGAAGCATGGAGTTGGAAACATCATTCTTTGGGGATGCTTTACTGCAAAGGGGACAGGACGACTGCACCTTATTGAGGGGAGGATGGATGAGGCCATGTATCGCGAGATCTTGTCCAACAACCTCCTTCCCTCAGTAAGAGCCTTTAAAATGGATTGTGGCTGGGTTTTCGATCATGACAACGACCCGAAACACACATCCACTTAAGGAGTGGCTCCGTAAGAAGCATCTCAAGGTCCTGGAGTGACCTAGCCAGTCTCCAGACCTGATCCCAATAGAAATTCTTTGGAGGGAGATGAAAGTCCGTATTGCCCAGCGACAGCCCTGAAACCTGAAGGATCTGGAGAAGGTCTGTATGGAGGAGTGCGGCTGCAGTGTGTGCAAACCTGCTCAAGAACTACCGGAAACGTATGTTCTCTGTAATTGCAAACAAAGGTTTCTGTACGAAATGTCAAGTTCTGCTTTTCTGATATATCAAATACTTATGTCATGGAATAAATTGCAAATTAATTATTCAAAAATCATACAATGTGATTTCCTGGATTTTTGTTTTAGATTCCGTCTCTCACAGTTGAAGTGTACCTATGATAAAAATTACAGACCTGTACATGCATTTCAAGTAGGAAAACCTGCAAAATCAGCAGTGTATCAAATACTTCTTCTCCCCACTGTACATACATATATACGTAACAAAACATGGCGGATTCTACAGTGATCAGCCCCGGTGAAAGTTAACAGCTTCACAGCAAGTCAGCAAGAGATTACATTTGGTTGGCGATGATACGATGAACCGGCCACCCCCGAAGAAACCGATGCAGCATTTAGCTCGGATTCATCAACTACACCAGGACATGTTGGCACAGGAGTGGATGTTTGAAGATGGGTGAACTGGTGAATACATATTCAACCCGGAAATACCAGAAGTCGCATTTTATGAATTGCCCGAAGGGGAGGTGTTTAAACAGGGTTTGACTATTCCAATTACCTTCAGAGCTAGTTTATGGAGCACGTTTTGAAAAGCACGTTTCTGAAATGTGCTGGTCAAGGCTTTAAATGCATCTGAATTTCAAGCACCACTGACCAGAGTACACGTGACAGCTAAGAACATTTTGCGCAAACTAAAGTCGGAGCCGAACATCACACAGAGACTGAGTGAGAATAGGGATGAATACATGGATAAATTTAATAAGAAAACTGCATGCAACACAGTAGAGTCTGTGTAACAAAAACAAGGAGCCTGCTGACTAAGGATGGGTAACTTCAATTGTCGTGTTTACATGTATCTAGACAAATGCTATGTGTCTTTAGTGAGTAAACAGTTGATGAACAAAGCCATCAAGAGTGGATTTGATGGTTGCAGACCTTAATAACTGGAATCTGAGCATTAACAATTACAATATGAATGTACGTTTTAATGTGCCTAGATAATGAGAACAACAGAAACATCTCTGTTTAGATTATCTCTCGGCGCACTGATAACCACAGGAATGTTTACATTTAACATTTGGCATGGGGGTTACTGTCTTGAAAAAAGGATCTTTGCTAGGTAACCATGCCCTTCAATGTATATATCAGCTTGTAACCAACATTACAGTGAGAAGAGACTGAGTGAGAAGAGATTGAGGTTGTGTAAGGAAGACCAGGTCCGTAACCTCATGAACAAGACTATCTAATGCTGCAATAAACAAATGATCTACTTTCTCCCTTGACAACCGGGTATGCGATCATTATAACAAACACTATACGAAACAGCTAATTTCTAACATAACCAAGACCGTGTAAGTATAAACTGTTTTAATATTCTGAACAAGCATATGGAAACCGTCAGGAACACATCTGTTGACTGGGTGCAATTGGTGTCAAACGGTGTTGAAACCAATACTCTAAACATGTATGAAGTACAAACATTTTCATATGCTGACGACAAAGAATTGGGAACCTGTTATGTTTTTTTACGTATGTTACAGATGTTTGTGTGTTAAAATTGCTGAGTAAAGAAGCTGTGGATGTAGATTGTATTTCTAAAATGTTTCAGCAGAAATCCTAATGTTTGTGTAACCTTTCTGAAATTCTTGATGATGTGGAACTCCTATGACTTGTGCGACGCCCCACCTCCTACGGTATGGCTCGTTTGGAGGGGGGGGGTAACTTCCCTGTACCTGAATGCAGGCACGGGCAGTTACCCCTAGGTTAGATCCGACACCCGCATCTAACCTAGGGTGTTTAACAGAGGGTCATCTACAGCCGAATGAATACCCCGGGGTCTTACCTATCCTTTTCCTTGGAAAAAGGTAAGTAGATGGAAGCAGCAGGAAAGGCAAGCAAGCAAAAAAGACAAAAGGCAACCAAAAAAAATCTGGGACAGTGCTTGCTCTCTCTCTTGAAAATCTCTCTTGTGCTGCACAACCACAAGTCCCTCATATTCAGCCAGGCTTGATTGAGAACAGGACTCCAGAGGACAGGCCATGCCCACGCTAGTCACCAGCAACTCACCGCACCTGCGAAAGACACTTTTTTATCTAGTTAGGATTCTAGCAGCCGTGTGCAGCACTAATTGAAGTTTATTTATTGATTCATCAGGGTTACCCAAAAAAAGGATTGCTGTAATCTAATCTTGAAGTAACAAAAGCATCCTCAAAAATAACATGGCTAATGATTGGCTATTGGCCCAGGATACATACACACTACAACGGCCTGTAGTCATGAATTTTTTAAGAAATATAGTTATTTTTCACAATATAAATTCACAATTTCAACTGGATTTTGTCAACATGAGTGTGCGGAAAACAATAACATGAAATGTATGTTAACATGTATTGATGTGTTAAGGAAATACGCCTGAGTTTGTGCGCTGAGAGATATAAGTGCTATTGCGGTAATGCAGGCATTTGAAGAAATAATAAAAGAACCACCAGACATGTCCAAATTGACAAGGGTAAGGAGTTTTTTATTCACATTTTGAATTGTTAATGAAGAAGTACAACAAAACATTTTGCTGCAGGAAATAATTTCAAAGCAAGCATCGTGGCATGATTTAATGAAACAAATGAATCACAAATGTGGCAGTATCTCATGGCTGCCAACAAATCGTTATGTTGATTTTATTCAAAATTTGGTTTGTGGTTACAACCATAGCTACCATCGGTCTCTTAAGATGAAGCCTGTTGACGTTAGTGATGAAAATGTTGAACAACCTCTCGAGAACCTGTATGGTACAACAATAAGAAGTTCCGAATTGGAGATACTGTGAGAGTCTCAAAGTTGAGAGGAGCATTTACCAAGGGTTATGAAAAAGGGTACACAGATGAACATTTTTAAAAACAATGCGTTCGTAGGTTGCTGCCTGTATATAGAATAAAGGATTACAATGGTGATGTGATCGATGGGACACTGAACAGGAATTACTAAAACTAGTCGTGGCTAAAGATACAACTTTTAAAGTGGTACAGTAATTCTGGATGAGAAAGTACAGAAAAAAAAATTATTGTGAAATGGCTTGGTTGGCCTGAGAAATTAAACAGTTGGATAGCATAGTCCTTGACATACAAACGGGATAAAAACATTAAGATTTGCTGGACCGGGTCATTTACATTGATTGCATTCAGCATGCGTGACTGAAACTCATCGAGACATGCACAGTCTTTGTTTTTGATGGTCACTGAAGATATTTGTGTTTAAGATCAAAAGATAAGTATGGGACAAGAGTTCAGAATTTCAGCTATCATTTCCTGGTATTCACATCTAGATGTGTTAAACTACTTAGGGGACTGTATATCCAAACAATTTGAGTTTGAGTTATACCACAAAATTTGCCAAGGGGATGGATTTGAAATGTGAATGGGAAGTGTCTTTGATCGAATTCCAATACTCGCATACGTGAAAGACGTTGACATGGGGTGAAAACGCATTTGACCTACAGGACTCGAAACAGGACAAAACATGCAAATATGAACTCACCACCGGTTATTACAATGGCATGAGACAACTAGTGGAGATCAACCTTTATATAATTCTAAATGGCATGTGGGTGGGTTATGATTAATTTTAAAATAGAATTTTTCGAAAATTGCGAGCCCTATTTTTTTTAAATGTAGTGTAATGTTGGAATAGATATTAGGCTTAAAACCAGGTGAATGGTGGTGTGTCTTGTGATACTACTCATTCCCCGCAGATTTTCTGGCAGGGTTTAACATTCTATATATCTACACAGATATAATTGATTATCAAAGAGTTGGGGACAGACATGTCCCGCTCTTGAGAACTGTACATATTACAGGGTAAGAAAAGGCACACTATGTACCTCTTAGCAGCAGTCCGTTTGATGAGATCTGTATTGAAGTAAAATCTGATCAGAATCAGTTGGTTTAATTTATAGTGGAAAAGTTGAATATTGTGTCCCCTGTGTGCATGCCTGGCACGAATTGACAGCTAAACTGAGCCAGAGTAGTCAAAGATAGCTCCAAAATACTTTTCTCAGTTGATGTTTTTCATTTCATCATGTGAAACTGAAATGACAAAGGGCTGGGTTTAGAATTATGCCAATTCAAGACAAGTTGTACATATGTATATATGTAAATATAGCAAATGCTATTTAAATATAAAACTATAAAAATAAATATGCAAATTAATTAAACTGTACAGTGGTAATGCTACATATCACTAGCTAGCACTACAGTGCAAAGGAACCCAGTGGGCTGTTTATGTTACACATCACCACAAATTAAAAACGTTTACACAATACACTCAGAAAAGTTACTAGACAATGTCCATACCTGCAACACTTCCAAGCAAAACTTCTCCAAGGCTCAACACAAGAAATTGGATGAAGATTATGATATTCTTGCAATGGAAACAATACGATGTTCACCACATGTGTTGAAATGAGCAATTGGCTGATAATGAACTATGACCTGAGTCACATTACGGTAGGATCTGAGCATTAACAACTACAATATGAATGTACGTTTCATTAGAAGTGAATGTGCCTAGATAATGTTATAAACAGGGAAACTTCTCTGTTTAAATACTCCCTGTAGGTTGAACTCTGGTAACCACAGGAATGTTTATAGACTATCAATATGCTGCAATAAACAATTGAATTACTGTCTCCCTTGACAACCGAGTACGCAAGTTATTAATACTACCACTATACGACATGGCTGATTTCTAACATTACCATAAGGAACAATCAGAAACCTGAAGTGACTACTGACCTGGGAACAGTTAAAATTACTTTACTGCTATACAAATGACCACTAGGGGTGCTGAGATGCAACTGAAATTAAATATGAAATGCAGGACATAATGGTGATTGCAAAATTACACTTCAGAGCAGTCAAAACATCTTTTAGACTATAAGATGCACCTTCAGAAACTCTACGATGATCCTCAAAGGTATTTTGAATACTATGCAGGCCGGTGACGGTTTACTGGGTTATCATGGTAGCACAGCAATGTACGAGGTCTTTTCCGTGGGCTCTTCCAGATGGTTATACCTTTGTTGAAGCGTGGTTTCTCAATCGCAAAACCACATTTGAAAAATGCAGCGAGGAATATAGTAGGTGAGGTCATCAGCAACGTCATCAGCATTGCTCGTCAAACAAAACAGCAGGATGGATAAGGATTGATGGTTATGACTTGAGGTGTTAGAAAGAGACCGCCTGGTAGGAGGAGCCTATTAAAGAGTAAAATACACAAGACTTTGACAAAAACAAGAGCTGCTGTTAAAAGAACAAGAAACCAGGCAAGCCTAGTTCATCCAGCCCGCTATGGAAAGTGTTATCATCACGATTTAGAACACTTGTTGCCAACATCGTGTGTTCTTTCTCTATCAAATGACAGGATGTCTGAGTTACAAAGATGTTATGTCTTTTTATTCTGATGATTTAAAAAGATATTATATGTTAGTATCCAAGTTTGTATCGAAGATGTTCCAAAGTAGATGTGATCGACAAACGTATAATTGTATACAGCATGCTCAAACTGGTGAATCATTTTATTTGTGTCATGGTTGTTAAAGAAAGACAATTAAAAGTACTGGAAGTTGGCCCGCTGTGTGGCTAAATATGTGTGTCGCCAGGCGTTTATACACATTTATTATACGCCTTACATGCTCATTTGGAATAGTTGTAAAAGGCATGTTGAGACATGCAATGGCCTCTAAAAACTCCCCCCACCCCAAAGGCCTTCTAGCATGCTTTTAACCAGATCCAACAGGCGCGAACCCTTGATTATCTCTCCTTTGAAAATGTACTTACCATTTGAAGTCCATGAAGTAAAATCTTTAGACCTGAGCATTCTATTTAGAATATATTCAACATTCTTCTAACTCCTTGCAGGTACATAGTCCAAAATGTTATCAACAAGGTTAACATTTCGATCAGCAGTTTGCTTAGTCTCAGTCATGTTTAATACATCAGGCCCAGTCTCAGACGTGGGTTGACTTTTTGTCAGTGTATTTGTGTCAAGCTCCCCCTGTCTCACAACAGTCAAAAATCTTTGTAAGATGGCAGAGTATCTTTTAGCTTTTTCATGTGAATCCATATCAGTCTTCAACAGTACATTGTGAATCAATCATTTTCATCAGATTGTCATACATCAGTGGTAGTAGATTTGGACTCCAGCAGTTTTTGTTACTGAGGTTGTGGCACCATAAAAATTTTCTGAGCATGATCCATGTTGTTTAACCATGTCTCAAGTATTCTTCCTTGAAACAACCTGTCTCAAGCATTAATTCTCTTGAGGTTCACTGTGGGTTTTTCTTTGTATCCCGAACAATTCTTCTGGCAATTTTGGCTGAAATCTTTCTTGGTCTTCCTGACCTTGGCTTGATATCAAGAGATCCCCAAATGTTCCATTTCTTAATAGGTGATTGAACAGTACTGACTGGCATTTGCATGGCTTTGGATATTTTTTTAATATCCTTATTCATCTTTATAAAGTTCTATTACCTTGTAACAAAGGTCTTTTGACATTTTGTTTCTGCTCCCTGTGGCTCAATCCAGCCTGCTCAGTGTACCCTCATGAGAGCTAACATTCTCATTGAATCTTATACGCAGACACTAATTGCAATTTAAATTCACCTTTAATTGCCATTTTCACCTGTGTGGTTCACCTTGTGTGCCTGTAACATGGCCAAACATTCAAGAGTATGTAAACTATTGATCAGGGCTTTTTGGGTGATTTCTGTTATCATTATGATTTAAAAAGGAGCCAAACAACTATGTGATAATAAATGGCTTCAAATGGTCACTATCCTTAAATAAAAGTGCATGATCAGTCAGATTTTCCAACCACATTTCTTTGATAAAATACCATATTCCACATTAGAGCCAAATAAAAATATAGTTCAAGTATGTAAGCACAATTCAGTTGTTAAATGCACAATAGGCTACACGTTCAACCCCTCATTGTTTCATGATTCTTTTCAGAGGTAAATGCACATGGCTGATACAATCCTAACTTGAACCAAACAATTGTGTCTACTAAAGACTCATCTCTTCAGCCTGGTCTATGATTTAGTATAGTCTGGCCCAGGGGCGTGAAGGTGACCAGAAAGGCCTGATACTGTCCACCCCTTGCTGTCTTGCCAGGTGGGTTCTCATCGCCACTGGGATGCCCTCCCTCCAATGCCATTCGGCGGCGGAGTCACTGGCTTGTAGTTGTCCCTCTGTTGCACACTGGTGCATTGGGGTGTGCTCTGCTGGCAATACTCGGCCCTCATTCAGGATGATTGTGGTTGGTGGGTGTCCCTCTGGTTGATGCTTGGCAATGTGGGTGGATTGTTTTCTGCCTGTTGGGCCCTGTCCGGGGCCTCCTCCGGATGGGGCCACAGTGTCACTGGAACCCCCTGTCTCAGCCCCAACGTCATACGCTGCTATATTATTGTGCTCGGGGAGTAGGGTCAGTCAGTTCTCCTTCTCCACTATAAATCCCTTTAGATCTAGTGAATGCATTTTCAAAATTTTCCCTGTTTTCTGTTGTCTTCAAATTAGGAGGACACGATGTGGAGTACCAGGCATGACTCATTCCGGTCCCTGTCCAAAGTCCTCCTGGTTGTGTTGCAGATCAAGATCACAGCTGCCACTGTCCTGACCCCCCCCCCTTCCCCATGTCTGTCCCTGTCTTTGACCATCCAGTTATGCCTCTGATCTAGGCTGGGTTTGAATGGACGCTGGGATTAGCCCACATGCAACTATTAAAACTTGGACTCTTAATATGTTCACCCGGCACAGCCAGAAGAGGACTGGTCACCCCTCGGAGCCTGGTTCCTCTCTAGGTTTCTTCCTAAATTTCGGATCTCATAGGGAGTTTTTCTTAGCCACTGACGTTCAACACTACTGTTGTCTGCTCCTTGGGGTTTAAGGTTGGGTGTTTTTTGAAAGCACTTTGTGACAACTGCTGATGTAAAAAGGGCTTTATAAAATAAATGTGATTGATTTGATTGATACACACACAGCTTGCATACTTTTACATCTGCCCCTCTTATCTCTGTTCTCTAAATGAAACAAGTCCTACCATAACAGATAATTAAGCAAAGGTCAATTAAGCACACAGTTTATAACCTATTAAATTTGCCCCTCTCATTTCCTCCCCAGCAGTGAAACTGACTACCAAAGGAGGCCATCGTGCTAAGATAACACACACAGTTTGGTCAACAATATTCTATATTTTTCTATTGTCCTCCCCATAAACTGAGCCTATAGATAACAGTCAACAATGGACAGCCATGCAGATGATTCTCCTGGGAATCATCCTTTATGCTGGAGTTTAAATGGACAATCAAATTCATGACACTGCAGTGAAAAATAAAATTGCCATGCCATCTGATGAGGAAGTACGTTGTACATAAAAATAGCCTAAACTGACCAACAGTGTCACCCCTCGCTGAATGCATGACGTTAATGGATGAATGCGTGATACTCCCAGATGAATGAAAACCTAATTAGTCTATTATCGAAACATAATACAATTGATATAGGCTACTTTTCTCATGGCTTACCGTTTTTCAATAGGAGATTCAGCTTATTGTGTAGGCTAATTCATCAAATGTAAATATTTTTTTTTAATCTACAGTCTTTTGGGACGGAAAGAGAAGCTAAATCCCAAACATACTATCATCTCTCTTTGAAATGTCTCTGCTTATTTTACTGATGATTAATAATCTACAAATGTAAAAGAGGATATATTCTCTTTTTCTACAAACTCCTCTCGGTTTTTTGATAACTTATTCATGTCACATATGGAAAAGCCAATTATCTAGGAGAGTAGAGCTATGCATTGGCATTGAAATCAATCTGATAGCCCTACTACATCCCGGGAGAGACTTGATGCACTGTTCACAGCCAATTCATTTTGGACCTCATCTTTTTCTAATAGCTCCTGTCGGTTTTTCGATAACTTATTCTTGTCACCTATAGAATAATCTTATATGGCAATAATCTATGAGACTAGAGTTATGCATTGGCATTTAATTCATTTCGGACCTTTTCTTTTTCTATGTATTCTTACAAAGTGGCAAACACATACACACACAATGTCTCACCAATGGTGAACCGAAGAGGGTGGACTAAATAGGGAGTTAACAAGGCTCAACAAAAGACACAGGTACAAACAACATGGACAGATACATGGTGCTGATAAGAACACAAACAAAAACCAAACGGAACGGGGTTACATTCAAAAGCAAACCAAACCAAAACAGAACGTCACAATAGTATAGAGACAGCTACTTTTTTCTGATAGTAGCTGAGATAGTAGTTGCTATAAATGAGCAGGTTACATTCAAACCATCACACTCATGAAACATGTTTGCAAATGAACATGATTCTACACATTTTGTATTTTATTTATAGAGTTTAAGATGTGATGGAACAAATTAAGAAAAAAAGAAATCACAGAGCAAAAATATTTACTGATATATTGATGTGTTTAGGGCTGGCTAATTAATATTTTAGGGTGACTACATTCTTCCTTACTGAGACAACAAGGGACGAGGCGCCAATAGCCCCGGGAAACAAGAGTGCTGGAGGTGGTGCTGCACCATCAGCACCCCCTGACCAGATTTTGAAATCTATTTTTACCTTTGTATTTTATTTTTGTGATTCGCTTTTATTGCGACTCACCCATACTATAGCAAGATGCCTCACACACTCTGAATAGTATACGAGGATTGAGTGTTGGCAAATATCTTTAACTCATTCAAGACATTCAGCACAAACAAAGACCAAAAGTGATAAATGGAGAGGGTTGTATTCATTGAATACTTTTTAGTACTGTATTTTTATTGTATTTTTATCATTAATGAATGACTAAGTGCAAACATCTTGCTTGGTGACCACTATAAAATTACAAATTGGATAAATATAACGGAGCCTAACAGAGAAGTCAGAGGGGGAAATAAAATTCTGGTGTCAAATGCCCTACAACAACAAATGAAATGATAGACTACTGGATATCGTACAAATGTTTGCTCTATTTGTGCATTATTTAAAACACTTAAATATGAAAAATAACATATTGTTCTGGCGGCTCACTTCTTGTTGGTTTTTCTTTTAATTTGTTACCCGTCTCTATATTTTTTTATACATTAAACCCATCTTACACTAAATTGCACTTTAATAATGAACCAAATGTAACTGCTCATCTTACAAACATAGTCCCACATTTTTGTATGATGATCAAGCAAGGAAATCTAATTAAAGAAATAGCTCCAGTCAAGGTCAATTCAGTTTTTAACTAAAGTTTTATGATTCCTTACTTAGTCTGAAATCAGTAATCACAAATCTGAGGGAAGTACATCATGATCTATCTAATGTAAAAACATGATGTGACTTTACATTACAGGGGCTTTTATGCTGTGCCAAGCAGGTTAAGGAGAAAAAGCTGTGGAGAACCTCATCGTTAATGTCCTAAAACATGCACCAGTCGACAGCAAACTGCAACTACTGGTAAATACACATTTTATGTGATCGTTATACACTGAAAAATATTATAAAGCCAACACTTTTGGTTTTGCTCCCATTTATCATGAGCTGACCTCAAAGATCTAAGACTTTCTCTGTGTACACAAAAGGCCCATTTCTCTCAAATAATGTTCACAAATCTGTCAAATTCTGTGTTAGTGAGCACTTCTCCTTTGCCAAAATAATCCATCCACCTCAGGTGTGGCATATCAAGATGCTGATCAGACAGCATGAGAATTGTACAGGTGTGTCTTAGACTGGCCACAATAAAAGGCCCCTCATTCATCTCTGAATTATGTCTTATGCGTTGTTATATACTTGCATTTCATGGGTATTGATAAACATATACAGTATATATATATATATATATATATATATATATATATATATATATATAAATATATATATATATATAAATATATATATATATATATATATGTATATATATATATATGTATATATATAAATATCTGTATACAGTGGTGTAAAAAGTATTTAGTCAGCCACTTATTGTGCAAGTTCTCACATTTAAAAAGATGAGACAGGCATCATAGGTACACATTAACTATGAGAGACAAAATGAGAAAAAAATGAGAATCACATTGTAGGATTTTTTATGAATTTATTGGTAAGTTCCTCAGTATAAAAGACACCTGTCCACAACCTCAAAGAGTCACACTCCAAACTCCTATATGGCCAAGACCAAAGGGCTGTCAAAGGACATCAGAAACAAAATTGTAGACCTGCACCAGGCTGGGAAGACTGTATCTGCAATATGTAGGCAGCTTGGTGTGAAGAAATCAAGTGTGGGAGCAATTATAAGAAAATGGAAGACATACAAAACCACTGATAATCTCCCTCGATCCGGGACTCCACGCAAGATCTCACCCCGTGGGGACAAAATGATCACAACAACGGTGAGCAAAAATCCTAGAACCACACAGGGGGACCTAGGGAATGACCTGCAGAGAGCTGGGAACAAAGTAACAAAGGCTACCATAAGTAACACACTACAACGCCAGGGACACAAACGTGTCCCCCTGCTTAAGCCAGTACATGTCCAGGCCCGTCTGAGGTTTGCTAAAGAGCATTTGGATGATCCAGAGAAGGATTGGGAGAATGTCATATGGTCAGATGAAACCAAAACAGAACTTTTTGGTAAAAACTCAACTTGTCGTGTTTGGAGGAGAAAGAATGCTGAGTTGCACCCAAAGAACACCATACCTACTGTGAAGCATGGGGGTGGAAACATCATGCTTTGGGGCTGTTTTTCTGCAAAGGGACTAGGACGACTGATCCGTGTAAAGGAAAGAATGTATGGGGCCATGCATCATGAAATTTTGTGTGAAAACCTCCTTCCATCAGCAAGGACGATGAAACGTGGCTGGAACTTTCAGCATGACAATGATCCCAAACACACCACCCGGGCAATGAAGGAGTGTCTTCGTAAGAAGCATTTCAAGGTCCTGTAGTGGCCTAGCCAGTCACCAGATCTCAACCCCATAGAAAATCTTTGGAGGGAGGAGGAAGTCTGTGTTGCCCAGCGACAGCCCCAAAACATCACTGCTCTAGAGGAGATCTGCATGGAGGAATGGGCCAAAATACCAGCAACAGTGTGTGAAAACCTTGTGAAGACTTAAAGAAAACGTTTGACCTCTGTCATTGCCAACAAAGGGTATATAACAAAGTATTGAGATTAACTTTTGTTATTGACCAAATACTTATTTTCCACCATAATTTACCAATACATTCATAAAAAATCCTATAATGTGATTTTCTGGATTTTTTCCCCCCATTTTGTCTCTCATAGTTGAAGTGTGCCTATGATGAAAATTACAGGCCTCTCTCATCTTTTTAAGTGGGAGAACATACACAATTGGTGGTTGACTACATACTGTTTTGCCCCACTGTATATATATATATATATATATATATATATATATATATATATAGAGAGAGAGAGAGAGAGAGAGAGAGAGAGAGAGAGAGAGAGAGAGAGAGAGAGAGAGAGAGAGATGGTGGGGAGAACAAGTATTTGATACACTGCTGATTTTGTAGGTTTTCCTACTTCCAAAGCATGTCATTTTTATCAAACATTTCAATTGTGAGACCACATGACCTACTCTCATTCCTCCTCTGGATCATCCAGATGGTCATTGGCAAACTTCAGACGGGCCTGGACATCTGCTGGCTTGAGCAGGGGGTCCTTGAGTGCGCTGCAGGATTTTAATCCATGACGGCGTAATGTGTTACTAATGGTTTTCTTTGAGACTGTGGTCCCAGCTTTCTTCAGGTCATTGACCAGGTCCTGCCGTGTCGTTCTGGGCTGGTCTCTCACCTTCCACATGATCATTGATGCCCCACGAGGTGAGATCTTGCATGGATCCCCAGACCGAAGGAGATTGACCGTCATTTTGAACTTCTTTCAATTTCCAATTATTGTGCCAACAGTTGTTGCTTTCTCACCAAGCTGCTTGCCTATTGTCCTGTAGCCTATCCCAGCCTTGTGCAGGTCTACAATTTTATCCCCGATGTCCTTACACAGCTCTCTGTTCTTGGCCATTTTGGAGAGGTTGGAGTCTGATTGAGTGTGTGGACAGGTGTCTTTTATACAGGTAACAACTTTAAACAGTTGCAGTTAATACAGGTAATGAGTGGAGAACAGGAGGGCTTCTTAGAGAAAAACTAACAGGTCTGTGAGAACCAGAATTCTTACTGATTGGTAGGTGATCAAATACTTATGTCATGTAATAAAATGCTAATTAATTATTCAAAAATCATACAATGTGATTCTCTAGATTTTTGTTTTAGATTCCGTCTCTCACAGTTGAAGTGTACCTATGATAAAAATTACAGACCTCTAAATGCTTTGTAAGTAGGAAAACCTGCAAAATCAGCAGTGTATCAAATACTTGTTCTCCCCACTGTATATAAGTACTGTATATGGGTTTCAACAAATGTTGAGTCAAAAGAACAACAATTATTAATGAATTTGAGTTAGTGTAGGGATTTATTTTTGTATCATAACGTTAAGAAATGCACACAAGTTTTCCCAACACAAATAAATTATTTAGGCCAACCATTAAAGAAATGTACCCCTTCACTATACACATTCTCCCTTCTGACTGCCATAATTATAACGATCCCGGAACTCAGGACTCTACAGTCAACAGCACACAGGTCACGTGCTTCAACAAATTGTGGGTGACACTAGAGACATCATTGCATTGTGGTACACCAGAAGTTGATTCAATTGATTTGGTACAGGGTGTTGGCGTTGCAACATTGTGTGGCACAGGGAGTTGCATTTTATTCTGTGTGATGCATGGGGTGCATTAATCCAAAATGTGCATCAAATTAGATTCAGAGACAGCTTGATTTGTATTACGTGAATTGTGATCTTTTCTTGTGTCCAGCAGTAGATGTGATCAGGGCATAACTAGCTTTTGGTTTCTGTTTTTTAGTAGTGCATCAGTTTAATAACTGTACCCTTTGCACTGGTTCAACATCAGTGAGCAACTCCTACAGTTTTCTAGCCCCATTAATGTTTCATTGCTCAACATATACACGCCGCATTCCTATCATGTCTTCACCCGGTCACAACACTCCCAGGGGTCGCACACTTGTTTTTAGAGTGGAGAAATACGTTTTTCTCTGGCAGAGAGCGATTTTTCCTTCTGGGAACATGTTTCCACCCCCTTCTTAATCAAAACAATTATCTATATAAATCGCTGTTTCCCAATCCTAGTCCTCGGGACCAGCGCTTGACATTAACAGTTTTGCTCCCCAGCCACTGTGGCTAGTGGTTATTGAAAGTTACTAGCCACTCAGAATTTTACTAGGAACCATTTTATTGTTGGGGAATTACATTTTGTTTGACAAAACTTTACTATGATGTGTTACATCGTAGCCTGTCTTGTTCACTGATTCAGTTATTATTGGGCAAAGATGGTACCCCACTCTACTGGACACCCCTCTGTGAAATACTTTTTATAATGTGGCTACACACTTGACAAAAAAACGATTATAGTGTTATATCTGCCCTGTTGTCCATGTCCACTTGAGCAGCTAATGCACGCTACAATGTCCTTCCTAATATCAACAAAATATGCAACCAGTATATTTATTCTTAATATAACCTTAAACTATTAACATGTTATTTAAAAAGATAAATGAAATCAGCCATCAGCTTTGTAAAATAATTGCAGTCAATATTGTTGTTGCCTGTTTTTGTTATGTTCTAGCTAATATAGAATTGCATAAAAAATGAAACAGAGCTGTATTTTTTACAGCTGTGTCAAGTAATTTTTCTCCATCTTTGCCTTGACTCCACATCATTAATCTCCCTCGACTTCCTTCAGCTGTATTTAGGATCTGCTGCTGTTGTTGATCCAGCGTCTTCACGTTCATATATTTATATTGTTAGTAACTTAAATATGTAAGTTATATTTGTTACTCTATATATTGTATATACGTACACAGTGGGGAGAAGAAGTATTTGATACACTGCTGATTTTGCTGGTGTTCCTACTTACAAAGGACATAGAGGTCTGTCATTTCTATCATAGGTACACTACAACTGTGAGAGACTGAATCTAAAACAAAAATCCCGAAAATCACATTGTAGGATTTTTGAATAATTAATTAGCATTTTATTGCATGACATAAGTATTTGATACATCAGAAAAGCAAAACTTAATATTGGGTACAGAAATATTTGTTTGCAGTTAGAGAGATCATAAGTTTCCTGTAGTTCTTGACCAGGTTTGCACACAATGCAGCAAGGATTTTGGCTCACTCCTCCATACAGACCATCTCCAGATCCTTCAGGTTTCAGGGCTGTCGCTGGTCAATACAGACTTTCAGCTCCCTCCAAAGATTTTCTATTGGGTTCAGATCTGGAGACTGGCTAGGCCACTGCAGGACCTAGAGATGCTTCCTAATTGCCCTGGCTGTGTGTTTTGGGTCATTGTAATGCTGGAAGACCCAGCCCCAACCCATCTTCAATGCTCTTACTAAGGTAAGGAGGTTGTTGGCCAAGATCTCACAATACATGGCTCCATCCATCCTCCCCTCAATACGTTGGAGTCTTCCTGTCCCCTTTGCAGAAAAGCATCCCCAAAGAATGATGTTTCCACCTCCATGCTTCACGGTTGGGTTGGTGTTCTTGGGGTTGTACTCATCATTCATCTTCCTCCAAACACAGCGAGTGGAGTTTAGACCAAAAAGCTCTATTTTTGTCTCATCACACCACATGAACTTCTCCCATTCCTCATCTGGATCATCCAGATGGTCATTCGCAAACTTCAGACGGGCCTGGACATGCACTGGCTTCAGCAGAGGGACCTTGCATGCACTGCAGGATTTTAATCAATGACAACATAGTGTGTTACTAATGGTTTTCTTTGAGACTGTGGACCCAGCTCTATTCAGGTCATTGACCAGGTCCTGCCGTGTCGTTCTGGGCTGGTCTCTCACCTTCCACATGATCATTGATGCCCCACGAGGTGAGATCTTGCATGGATCCCCAGACCGAAGGAGATTGACCGGCATTTTGAACTTCTTCCATTTTCTAATATTTGCACCAATAGTTGTCGCCTTCTCACCTAGCTGCTTGGCTATTGTCCTGTAGCCCATCCCAACCTTGTGCAGTTCTACAATTTTATCCCTGATGTCCTTACACACCTCTCTGGTCTTGGCCATTGTGGAGAGGTTGCAGTCTGTTTGATTGAGTGTGTGGACAGGTGTCTTTTATACAGGTAACGAGTTCAAACAGTTGCAGTTAATAATGAGTGGAGAACAGGAGGGCTTCTTTAAGAAAAACGTACAGGTCTGTGAGAGCCGGAAGTTTGTTTTTGATTCCGTCTCTCACAGTTGAAGTGTACCTATGGTAAAAATTAGACCTATATATGCTTTGTAAGCAGCAAAACCTGCAAAATCAGCAGTGTATCAAATACTTGTTCTCCCCACAATGTTATGCGGATTAGATGTAGTTTGCGGTTAATACGTTTTAAATGAATATTTTGATATGCTTGGGTGTAACAGAAAACTAGGATTCACTTGTTTTTCTGACATTACTCGTCTCCGCAATGTCTGGACCCAAGTGGTCCTGTATGCAAGGTTGCCAGATTTCATTGACTGTAGCCCAAAAACCGTAAATCTGTGCTGTCTCCAGAAAAATAAATTGACCCGCCCAAGCCCATTATAAATATCTTAATTGAAGAAGAAACACAGCCCACCTGGCAACACTCAATATGGAAAAGGTTTCTTCCTACCATCATTTTAGCTGCAGTGTTTCGCTGGTATTTTATATATGAGCGCAAAAACCTGTTTTACTATACCAACACACCGGCGGTGCGAGATTTTGGGAAGGCTGTCGCCTTTGAGCTTTGAATGCATAAAAAAGCCTATATCTAGAATGCCACCCGCCATAGTGGCTAGTAAGAGTGACTGTGTTTCACGCCACAGCCCGCGTCAAAACGCGCGATGCTTTCGGTAGCCTGCGTCTCTAACCACTACGCAGTCAAGGGGTACTCAGTCACTCAGTAACGGACATTGACTCTTCTTGGCCTGCTTCTCGGCAGAAATATTTAACCTGCATACATTTCTCTAAAAATAACTGGAGGGCTAGCACCTTATGAACATTGTAAACTTTTATTATGAAGTGACATGAATTGTTGGCTGTGTATTTTAGCCAACGATCTTTCTTTATGAACATTGATTATTAGATTTTACACAGACGTTTGAAGTTATTTGGTTTAAGGAACAAAAAGACAACAAACACAAATACTTAAACGGACCGCATCTTCAATTTGTCCCTCACTGTCCCATTGTTAGTGCTCCAGCACAATATGTAGTTCAGCAGAGACGTGCAAAATATCGGCAATCGCGCAATTGGACGAGCGCTTGTGAAACTAAGCGAGGGCTGTAGTGTGCTTCTGGGTAGGGGCTGTTCCAAGAGTTGATTTCACATTCAGTGACCGGCTACACCAGGCAGGGATTGTCTTCCAAAAGACAATACTGACAACCGGGAGTTTTGGTCTTTCGTTGAGAATGGAAAAGCACAAAGGTATGAATATGAGCTTATCTGAGCTTCCAAAGTGAATAGAGACTATTGCTTAATGACTGACTTCACTGCTTAGAACATGTTTTTTAATGCCTGTGCCTGTAGGCGGCTAGTTTCCGACTCGATGTCATTCAATGTGCATTTGTATTTTCTTGACATTTTGTTTTAATTGGAGGCATGTGTTCGAGGTCGAATTCATTATGCGTGTTTAATTCGTTTTATGTTATAACGTGTGTTCGGGGTTACATTCAGATGTTTGCCCAAGTGTATATATATATTTATTTTCACATGTCACTGCATGAGGCAAGTAGCCGTCTACGGGGAAACCAACTAAAATAGGCAGAAGGAAAAGTAAGTTCACTGTGGGCAACCATGAATTATGGTCCATCCGATTATAATTTTTTTCCCACTACTTATGGAAGATCACCTTCTTACAGTCTACATTTTCTTAGAATATTTTGTTCACTTCACAAATTCAGTTGTTCAACAGAAATGCACACAAAGTACGTTTGTAGGACAACAGGGCTGCGTTCAGTAGAACCTTTCACATTTTGAAACGTTTAATGGAAGGAAACAGTGCTATATCGAACGACCGTTTGAAAACGGGGATGTTTGGATTGTGGGCCTAGTGGGTTAGGTAAAGCTGTCAGCATCACAACAGCGGTTTAAAGAGGCCATATGTATCTACTAGCTTACAAATAATCATTAATGACCAAGAGACATTTGCAGTTAAGGTTATGTTTTAAATATTTTATTGTTTAGCACTCATTGTTGTGAGTGACGGAGATAATTCCCATGTAAAGTTGCTTGCCTGGTTGCTTGCCTGGTCTGTTTGCATTGTTGTGTAGTCTCCTCATACTCACTTTAGACACTCTAGCCATATAGATATACTTATAGGTGCCACCAGGGGCACCAACAGGGATTTTGGGCTTATTTCATATAATGATCAGTATGTGGAAAAATAATTATGTTTCAATACCTATCATTGATAAGGTATTGAAACATTTTCTTTTTTTCCTAATAATTAAATATTCCCACGGACCCCAAGCAATTATGCTGACTGACATGTTTCACCTCCTTCAGTGGGGAGTAGGGCTGGTTCAGGAGTCTGGGGATGGGCAGACAGGGCTGGTTCAGGTGTATGGGGATTCACAGACAGGGATTAGGGCTGGTTCAGGGGTATGGACAGACAGGGAGTAGGGCTGGTTCAGGGGTATGGGCAGACAGGGAGTAGGACTGGTTCTTGGGTATGGGCAGACAGGGAGTAGGGCTGGTTCAGAGGTATGGGGATGGGCAGACAGGGATTAGGGCTGGTTCATGGGTATGGGCAGACAGGGATTAGGGCTGGTTCAGGAGTATGGGCAGACAGGGCTGGTTCAGAGGTATGGGGATGGGCAGACAGGGAGTAGGGCTGGTTCAGGGGTATGGGCAGACAGGGATTAGGGCTGGTTCAGGAGTATGGGCAGACAGGGCTGGTTCAGAGGTATGGGGATGGGCAGACAGGGAGTAGGGCTGGTTCAGGAGTGTGGGCAGACAGGGCTGGTTCAGGGGTATGGGGATGGGCAGACAGAGCTGCTGAGCCTGAAGCTGCATCTGCTGGGCCTGGCACCAGGTGGGGGGCAGGGACAATTGATTTAGTATCAATAGCTGGCTAAAAGTATGCCTGCATTGATTAAGTGTTGGCTAAAAAAGGAACAAAATTAGAAATACAATTTTCGGTGAAGATGTTAACTAACTAATGTGTTAGGGGAGCAAACTTAGCCAGTTTCACTATGGACTAAGCCAACAGGTTAATTTCCACCACTTATGGACTACATAAGCCCTTTCTTTTCTCTCTTATATCTCTTTTCGTTCTAGGAAACATGATTTTTCACTGCTAGCAAGTACCGTTTGGGCCTGGTTGGGAGACAGGAGCAGGGGGTGGGGATGTGCAATGCGCAACTCAGAGGCTCTCTGGATGTTTACTTTTTGCCAAAAACAAGAAAAGAAAATAAGATAGGTTAATAGTTGAATGTAGATATTTTTTACCTAATGTTCCAATAATGTTTTTAGGGCCCCTGTCAGTCACGGGCCCTTAGAATCATCCTAACCCCCCCCCCCCATATGGCACCCCTGGGTTCCACCTAAAAAGTATTTAATAGAAACAGTGAACTGTACAATGACACACCAACAATGGTTAAGTGCTAGGTCATTTTATGCCCCATTTAAACGTAATTGGGACAACGCTGCCCATGGTTTGGCAATCTGGCTACCGGAACGCAATCATTGGATTAGAAAGTTTCTCATGGTCCCACAGGGTTTTCACAGTAAATATTGACTCTGTCCTGGCCTTCTTCAGGCCTGTCTGCTTCCTCTGGGAGGAACAATGTGTATGTTTCATCCCTCCATTCCCTACTCTCTATTAATGGTTTCTCTCTGGTAAATAAACACGAGTTCATCCACACTGGCGATTAATTCCAGTAGCAACAATTGTTCCCCCAGATTCCACAAATTCCTGCGGATAGTTTTCTTCCTGCGAATTTGTGGAGGAGTGGTGACTTTATTATAATTATTCCAAAAGACCCTGAGACGTGGGTGTTTATGGGAATTTTCTCAAAATTGACGGCATGCATTGCATCACAGACACAAAGCAATAAAGTAGCAATAACCTGGGAGCAAAAAAACAACCAAATTGAAATGGGGGTTCATATTCATGACATCATTATTAAACATGAGCGGAAAATCTACACTGATAGAAATATTATTTATTTTTATCACATTGTTAATTTGTGTTGCAGGCTTTGGCTACAGAACAAATGCTGTCCTCTTCTCGATTTTTAAGATGTTGTGAAACCACCTTTTGAAGATTATTCACATACCCCAATGTGTAGGAGTCAGTGGCTTTAGAACAATGTATTTGTGAGAGTTTTCAACAGTTCTCTTTCACTTCATTATATATTTTCTTCTAGAAACAACTAAACTCCTATATGTGATGTCAGCCTGTCAGCAGGATTTACAGTCTGGTTTAACTGCTACTTCTCTCAAATATTGCATCTCTGTCATGCTTTTAATGGATTACCATTTTTGCATTTCCTTACATGAAATTATTTAATTATCGTATTTGAATAAAATTAGTAATCAAGTGCTTGGTAGTTAGGTTATTAGTTGAATCAGGCTGAGTAGTGTTTGGTAACAGTAAATATGTGCACCCCTAGGTTGATCAATGAAACCCCGCTGTTTGAATATCTATGCATCACTCATAGTTATCTACATTTGCAGTAACCCAATATTCAATCAGCCTTTTGTTTTTACCCATACTTTAGTATTCTGTATGAGCTTTGAACTTGCACATTGAAACATGCCTTTATTGTAGAATAATCTAATCAGATTTTCACAAGACACTTTTCTGCTTACTATGCAATCTGTTAACCAATTGTCATTGCACAAAATCAAGGCTCTGTTTGGTGCAGACGCTGTCATAACACAGACACTTGTTTTGACACAAAACTGAAGCTTCATGTACTCCACTCTTAGACAGAGGTTCTTGTTAGGCTACATTTCTCCTTGTTTCGACCTCTCTTTAGTAGGTCTAACTTATAACCGTTTAAGCAGATGAAAACTGTTATGAAAATTTTGAAGCTATTGAATGTTCTGCCATAGAAAATAGAACATACAAATATATTAATACTATTTGTGTGGAGTAACTACCTTATATTGTTACCTTATATGTTGCTACAGAAATAAACTTCACTGCATTAATGATTGTGTTCAGTCAGCTATTCATTACACATCTTCAGCAATAAATGTTAAAAATAAAAGATTTTGTGATTAAGATTTTTGGTAAAATTTTCCCTTATGTTGACCCTTATTATTATGTAACTGCTATGTTAATACATATTAACAATCAGAATCAGGTTTATTTGCCAGGTCTGTGTGCACATACGAGAAATTTGACTCAGGATTTTACAGACTCATGATGTGCTTACTTGTAAAAAAAACATAAAAAAAGATACTCAACAAGAGTCACTGTAATATACTGTACACATAAATACACACAATAGACCAAACAACCACAAGGAGAGAGCTTCCAAAGCATCAGAGGGATCTCATTGTTGAAAGATATAAGTCAGAAGAAGGGTACAAAAGAATTTCCAAAACATTAGATATACCATGGAACACAGTGAAGACAGTCATCATCAAGTGGAGAAAATATGGCACAACAGAGACATTACCAAGATTGCTCCAAAACTGATTAAAAGACGAAAAGAAAACTGGTCAGGGAGGATTCCAAGAGGCCTACAGAACCATTAAAGGAGCTGCAGGATTTTCTGGCATATACTGGCTGTGTGCTATATGTGAGAAGAATCTCCCATATTCTTCATATGAATGGGCTATGGGATAGGGTGCCAAGACTGATGCCTTTTCTTACAAAGAAAAATATTAAAGCCTGGCTGAAGTTTGCAAAAACAAACATCAATTCCCATAGCACATGGGAAAATGTGTTATGATCTGATGAAACAAAGGGTGGCCATAATTCCAAAAGGTATGTTTGGCACAAAAGCAACCCTGCATATCACCCAAAGAACACCATATCCACAGTGAAGCATGGTGGTGGCAGCATCATGCTGTGGGGCTGTTTTTCTTCAGCTGGAACTGGGGCCTTAGTCAGGTTGGAGGGATTTATGAACTGTTCAACTTACCAGGCAATTTTGACACAATCTTCAGGTGTCCTTCAGGCATTTTAACAGGGGTGTGTAGCCTTTTTTTATCCACTGTATAGTGTATTCGAGCATAGTGCAAACGATGCTGGAATTAATATATAAGTACTTTTTGTGCAGTTGTACTGTACATGATGTAGATAGATATGATATATACAGTATGAATTACAGGATGACAAAAAAATAAGTAGTAGACAGTTGGATGTTAGGAGCATAGTTACTGAGTTGTTATACAGGGATTGTGCCTGGCAATAAGTGTCTGAATTTGACTGTTAACAGCAATGTAATACCACAGGTAATACATTGTAAATACATTAGAATAATTCATCGGAATAGCTTATTACACTTGTGAAATGACAAAAAATAATTACAAAACATCCTGTAGGATTATAACCCAAGTGTGTACTTACATTATGTCTTGTTAAACATTTTGAAATTACATGTTTGTAGTGGGCTCTGTTGCCCCATATGAAGTACCTAGACAAAATATGTCTAAGAAATGGTTTGGTAAATGTGAAAGTTTGTGGAATGCTAATTTCCTAGCAAATTTCCTATAGTTATTGCCTGGCTACATTGTTTTCTTCATAGAAATGTTATGTAAGAACGATGACATGTCTTTTTTATTAATATGTACCTATTGTAACTAAGAAAAAGCAGCTTATGAGAAAGTGAAATTAAAGGCTAAATGTTTGGGATGTTCCACTGCCTCCCTCATATTCCTTTCACACAGAGATTGTCTGTGTTTGTTTCAGGAAAGAAACTGGCAGATTTTTGGCATCAATTCCACATAGAAATGTTTAACGCAGAGTTGTTGGCCTGTGAAATTTGCACATACTAGATAAGTTGATAGATGGGATTTCAGAGGGGAGAAGCCAGAATGGTATGAAAGGATGCCCGGTGGACATCAACTTTCATTGTGACGCTTTCTGCAGAATCTGAGGACAAGGACCAAGCTTTGTGTTTATTTAGTCAGGTTGTGCCTTTGTTTTGGATATTTCTGGCCAATAGACACATTTTTCTATCACAAAAAATGAAGGCCAAGGAACAGGCTATAATCGAGAATCAAATGAACTTTGAGGCAGAACTTCTTTCCAAAATATTTATGATTGGTTTAACCAAGCAAGTGTCTTATATCAGAACTCTAAAGTCACAGTGTGAAAATGTGTGATGCGTATGAAAGCCACCAAAGCTATACTACCCCATTAATACAAAGCCAAGCGCAGCTAAAGAAATCAGTGAAATACACAACAAATCTGCAGAACACACATACAAAACTCAGACCATTTAAATTTGGTTTGTTTTGCTAGAACATATAATCTTCATAACTGCTTCAAACTATAAACACTTTTTATAAAGCTATCAAATCTGATTGACTTAAAAATCACCTACTCTATAATGACCAAAACACATGCGCTTAATTTCATATGCTGGTAACTTCTGTACTTGCTCATGCATAATGCTCTGGTTGAACTGTGTCAAGTCTTGACTGAATAATAAGTGCAATACAAAATCCCTAGGCGATCTGACTCCTCCTGTAATATAAAATGTTACAGTAGTGTTCGCTGCAAAATTATATTTTACTTCAACCAATGAACCTAAAGACTACATGTATATAACCATAGCTATTTGACATGTAGAAATGACAGAAACATCCTTCATGTCATGACATAGCCCTCCCCCCTCCCAACTGTGGTCAGAGACAGCTTTAAAGCCCTATGGCATAGGAGTTTTGTTTTTGTAAGATAAGGCTGGGAACAAGAGAGTGAGGGAAAGATAGAGGGAAAGCAGGATGCTTGAAAGAGGTGGGTACAGCCAGCTTTGAGTCAACAGCCTGGGGATGGCATATTATCGACTGATGTTTGTAAAAGACACATTTAGTGGCATTGGACTGTATGTTGAGCATTGAGTTGTGCTGGAACTATGTTCTGGGTTATTGCAGTCCATTTATATAATAAGGGCAGTTCCATGGACCACTGAGTGTTTGGATGGTTTGGGTCTTCAGGAAATGAAATGTATAAAAGAAAATTGGGGAAAAATGTGGGCATTCGAATAATCCAAAACGAATTACAGAGGTGAACATTTTGTCCAATGCTTCTACAATTTTTATGAACATTCTGTAGTTGCTTAAAATATTGATTCTTTAAAAAATATATTTTTATTTAACCAGTTAAGCCAAATTAGAACCAATTTAAATATAATTGATAACCTTGCTGAAGGCGTAACAATTGCAAGAGAATACTTATTACTAGGGCTCTCGAAGTAGATGTGTGCATTTCATTTAAAATACTTCATGCCATTAATAAAAAGAATAAAAAATGCCTCAGAGTCATCCATACTTATCGCTTGAGTAGCGGGAGCTGTTAGGATTGCGATACCTGGCCGCAAATATTTTTTTGCATGTAACTTTATTTACAGTTGACTTTTTCTGAGTGCCTCACAGGTATTTCTCATTCCTTAGTACAATGGATGTGTGGAAATTGGAATATCTCTTCTATGCTATCACCATGGATTGACCTTGTGTATTTTGTTTTAAGAAGCATCCCCATCTGCCCTTCAGTCTGCCAAAAGCGTTCTCAACCACCACACTGGGTCTGCTTGTCTTGTGGTTTTACACAAGTTGCTGGGATGTCAACTGTCCATTGTCGGGTAAAAGGTTTAATCAGCCAACTTTTCAAAGGATATTCGGCATCACCAAGGAGCAGCAAACCCATATCTACTTGACCCCACAACACTGTGGGGTCAAGCAATTGTGTACACAGAGGTGCACAAATTGTGTACACAGTGACACCCCATAGTAATGCCAACTACATGTTCCCTTACACTTGAGTTGATCACAGGTTTCAACAGTGCATTGGCAATTCCTTTTTTTAATGGGTACACAACAGCAGTGTCATGTCTCCCCAGCTATGGTTGCAATTGACGGCACATGTACAGAATTGTCCGTACACATACGGAAATACTTTATTCACTGAGCCTCCCTGAAAGTTGGAACCAAGGTTTCCCACCATTCCGATGTTCATTTGTGTACCCAAATGGATGGCGAAACAATGCATTCTGTAGTACTTGCATATCAGAAACACACACAAAAGGAGCCAAAAATCTGTTTATGTAGTTTACAATAACATTCCCAATGTATTTATTTTAACGTATATAGGCCAACTAAAATCTTACCATTGTTTTTTGTGCATGATTGCGCAAATCCATCTCAGTCATCTCATGGTCAGTCTCCATGATAACTTGTAAAATCCATTCACTTGCTTTATGTCTAGCATTTCGGGCATTTCGAATCCTATTTGCTACTACTGCTTGTCTCTTTTCCACCATAGACTCAATGACCACATTTGTGTCATCAATAATCATTGGCCATTATCAACAGCAACAAACCATTATCAACAGCAACACAACATGAATCTCCTCCATGGTTGGTGTGATGTTGCAGTGTCACATAAATAATAAAGATACATGTCGGTCGCTTTGTATGGCGTATACGTTAGCGGACTAATTTGCTTAATCTTCACAGATCTTAGACTGCGGTGGAAACGCACACAACAATTGGCTGAAGGAACCATTTAGTTCCTTGAATAGCAGTGCCTAGGACTAAATGTTCCGTGCGCTGTTGGTGGATATGTGGCTCTATTGTCCTGCACTCCAGTCTCCCTTTCCAGTTCAACTGGAGAGACTGTGTTGCATTCATTACCCTGTTATCACCTTGCTTGTAGCGTGGTAAGTTGTCATTATATCATATTTTTACTAAGCTAAGCATTAATGTTGTTGACAGTCACGTTTCCACCAAAACCATCTGATAGTTGAATTAACAAACAACTTCTATGCTCCGAATAAATAACTGATCTCCCTTCGATAAATGTTTGTAGATGAACATCTCTAGCCGTCTTGACTACCTTATGTCATTGCCAATTCCAGTAACTTACCTGGTGCATTTGGTTGATTTTGGGATCATCGTTTCACAAAGATTCACGTATTTGGTTCTGGCTAACCATCCATTTTGGAAAGTTACTGTTTTCCAGGCTCCACCTGAAGCCCAGTCTAACAACATTTCAGCATAAATTTCAAAGGACAATACCTTGAATAGCTTAGTTGTGACACTGTGTTAGATCATATACCTGCACACCCAGAAGCTCTCCAGATAAGAGGGGCTGATACACTATGGCCATAAGTATGTGCAAACACCTATGAATTATTGAGTTCAGGTGTTTCAGCTCACAGGTACATAGAATCTAGCACACTGCCATGAAATCTCCATAGACAAACATTAGCTGTACAAAGGGTCATGCTGAAGAGCTCAGTGACTTTAAAGGTGGCATTGTCATAGGATGCCACCTTTTCCAAAATTCAGTTAGTGAAATTTCTGCAATAGTTGATGTGCTCCGGTAAACTGTTAGTGCTCTAATTGTGAAGTGGAAGCCTCTAGTAGCAATAAAAGCCCAGCCAAGAAGCGGTAGACCACGTAAACTCACAGAGCGGGGTTGCCGAGTGCTCAAGGGTATAGGACTCTGGAGCAATGGAAATGTGTTCTCTGGGGTGATGAATCACTTTCCTATCTGGCAGTCTGAACGGTACAAAACCATGTGAAAATGTGTCAAACATAAAGAATTTGCACAAAACTTCCATACCGTGTTTTGAACCAGCAACATTTGGCTATGTAGATTGGCATCCTATCCATTGCTCCACACAGGGATTCAGGAATTGGAGTGAAGAGTAATGGTCTTAGCAAGGTCGCTACAATATGTCATATATGCATTTTAATGCTATAGTAATGGTAACGTTAGCTATCACAGCCTTGGGGTTATGGTTAGGGTTTGGGTTAAGGTTAGGTTTCACAGCACTGGGGTTAAGGTTAGGCTAAATGTGTGTGTTAGGGTTAGAAATAAAATCACTTGTAACATATTGACCTTTTTTAACCTAATGCACTGCTTTTTAAACAAAAAAGTGTGTATCAAGGGCAAAATTTGAATACATTCTAAAATTGCTATTAATCACAATTAACTTCAGAAGATTATGCGATTATTTGCTGTTAACTATTTTGCTCGTTTGACAGCAATACTAATTACACAAATGTAATCAAGAACACAATGTACAATGGAATTGGCTGATCATGAGGTGTCTCCATCACCTCATATGATACTGTAACTGGGGACGACACGGAGAATGGACACAGCAAAAGGTGTTCAGGACCCAAAGTCAACAAAAACTGTGCAAGGGGAAAATCTAAACTAGCAAACAAACCAACTTTGCTGGAGATATGGTTTTGGCTTTGGGGTGGCATCCCTTTGTCGGTTTGGGAGGAATGGCGCAGATGATCAGCCTCTGCATATTGTATCCTGGTGCTGCAGCCGGGAGGCTCGTTCATGCTGGAGTGCATATAGGATAAGGTGCTTAGCAGGTGCAGTGAGTAAGCAGCTCAAACAATTCATTTTTGAAGAATAAGTTGTGATAAACTCTCAATAAGCCATTTGTACGTTTTTCTCATAATTGCCAGACGAGAAATTAAAAAGGAGGGACCGGAGTAAAGTATATATATACCAGGTCTTGGATGGGTAGATTATGATTTACCAGTGAAGAAAAAAGTGCAGAGTGAATGCTCAGACTAGCCTTTGATGATCAATTACTGGATTTGTCCTTTATACAAATTTCATCTTGATGACCATGTCCTTTGCTGCACAATCACAACTTTCATGTTAGACAGAATTGGCAAAAAATATACAGTAAATGTAGCTTTTTATATCTGTCTAGAGTACCCCTCGGGTGGAATGTTTACCAAAGAAAGTGGGCATTTTAAGTACTGGCATTTTGGAGAAATAAAGCTAATTGGAAATGTTAAGGATGTTATATTAAATAAAAAAATAAATAAAAATATTTGCCACAGTCTGTGAGTTTGTAAGTCTTAGGTCAAAGCTTAGCGTGCCATTCAGCATGGCTAAACACAAAAACAATGGTCCTGATAGGATTATTGACCTTACAAATGTTAAATCCTGTGTTACGGATGTTACATTTTCTAAAATAGAAATTCTAATATTGCTGATTTCTTGAAAAAAATATGGTATACCTGGCAAAGAACTATGCACACCATGCCTTCACTTATATATTCAGAGCCTTACAAAAGTATTCAAACCCCTGAGAAATTCTCTTATTTTATAGAATTGCAAATGGCACATTCATGTTTTGTTATGTTTGATATTTTATTATAAATCACTGACAATTATTGTAGGAAGGACCTGGCTTTATGTTGGGAAATATTTGTAAGAAGATTTTACATTAAATATTTAGCTTGCTTAATTATTTGACCTTTGTGCTGTGTGAGCTTCCAGTTCACACAGAAGAAAGAAATGTCCCTGACATCGATGCCTTACCACTGGCTTCAACCTGTGAACTGTTAAAGTAAATGATACATGCACCGGTTAAAAAAACATTGTTGAATGGTCATTCCGCAGGCTGTAAATCTGAAAGAAAGTTAGGTATTTGACAGAATTTAAAGCCAAATTAATTGATTAGGAAAAGGATACAAAATAATATCCAGTGAGGACACTGCACCACATTAACCAGGCAAAAGAAAAATTCTGGAAATACTTCAAGAGAACCTGTTTCTATAATCACAAATATCTAAGTTCATAAATCACTTGAGGTTTTTGTTGGACTCTCTCACTCTGCACGCAACTCTTTCATTCAGGGACAGCTTAGATACTTCTTTGCAGAAAATCGCCTCAACTTCTTCATGCAGGAATTTTCATCACAAATCAAGTTTATAAAAATAGATGTATTCACTAAATCCATAAAGAAAATGTTAACTTCAAAGGCAACATTGATGATTTAATACTGAAAGACCATTGATCTAATGTTGACATTTTATGAATGTGCTGAATTTGTCTAAGGTCAGCACATTCATTCACAACAACCTAGCCCTCCTTGGAGAGACAAAACCAAATGTTCCATTTGTGTTATTTGTGCTTTATTATGGAGATGGTTTGCAACACTGTTCCAAAAAGTTGGGACTCTGCATGCAATGCAAATAAGAACAGAATGCAGTGATGTGCACATCATTTATCCCTATTTTTACTGAAAGTAGTACAAAGACAACATGTCAATGAAACTGAAATGTAATTGTACATTTTCAATTAGATGCCAGCAACACATTTGAAAGGTGTTGGGACATGGGCATGTTTACCATTATGTTGCATCACCACTTCTTTTGACAATACTCAACATTTGAGAACCGAGACCAATAGCTGTAGCTTTGAATGTGAAATGTTTTCCCATTCTTACTTGATATAGGATTTCAGCTGCTTAACAGTTGGGCGTCTCCTTACAGAGCCATGCTGTTGTAATATGTGCAGAATGTGGTTTGGCATTGTCATGTTTAAATAAGCAAGGCTTTCCCTGAAAAATAAGTCTGGATGGCAGCACATATTGCTCCAAAACTTGTAGATATTGTCCAGCATTATTGGTGCCTTCATAGATGTGCAAGTCACCCATGAAATGATTAGTATTGCACCCCCATTCCATCACAGATACTGGCTTTTGAACTGCACATGTAATAAACCGGATGGTCCCTCGCGCCTATAGCCCAGAGGATCCAGCGTCCAAGAGTCTCAAAATGATTTTCAAATTAGTAATTATAGTAATTATGCAAGACAGATTTCCACTTCGCGTTGGTCGATTTTGAGCTTAGGCCCCAAGAACGTGGCATTATTTCTGAATCTTATTTATATCTAGTTTATTCTTTGCATGTTAGAGTTTTAACATGCATTTGTGGATGCAGTAATGTACTATGTTCAATGGCAATGGTTTTCGGAAGTGTTCCTAAGCCCATGCTGTAATATCCACTACAGAATTTTAATGCAGTGTGGTTGGGGCCCCAAATTGGTTTTTGGTCTTGTCCCTTACATACAGGGATTTCTCAGGGTTTTCTGTATCTTTCAATGATATTATAGACGGTAGATGATGAGAACCCCAAATTCCTTGCAATTTTACATTGAGAAATGTTATTCTTGAGTAGTCACTATTTTCCTGCAGTCTTTCACAGAGTGGTGAACCCCTCCCCATCTTTACTTCTGAATGACTCATCCCCTCTAGGATGCTTTTATACCCAGTCATGTTACTGACCTGTTGCCAGTTCACCTAATTTGTTGGGATGTTCAACCAGTTTTTTTTTTTGCAGTCTTTTGCTGCCCCGGTCCCAGCTTTTTTTAAATGTGTTGTTAGCATCAAATTCAAAGTGGGCATATACAGGTGCTGGTCATATAATTAGAATATCATTAAAAAGTTGATTTATTTCAGTAATTCCATTCAAAAAGTGAAACTTGCTGTCAGCTTTTACAAAATGAGAGGAGCAGCAGACTGAGGAGTCAAAGTCACGTTAGTTTTCTTTTCTTTTAATAAAGCGTAGCCGAACAATACTCATGTCAGTGAGACAATACACAAAGACAAAGGGAGCAAAGGGAACATATATACTGGGAGAAATGACTGTGGATGATGATGGTGTGCTAAACGAGACAACTGGTGTGATGAGTTGATGAGATGGGCAATGGTGTCAGAAGGCCAGTGACATCGAGCGCTGAAGCCTGCCTCCTGCAGGGGGAGGATGGGTAGCAGAAGGTATAGTTGTCACAGTACCCCCCCGACACCGACCTAGATGGCGCAGAGCAGGACGATCTGGGCGACGGCAATGGAAGTCACAGAGAAGGGTGGGAGCCAAAACGTCCCACACCGGGACCCAGCTCCGCTCCTCCGGTCCGTACCCCTCCCACTCTACTAGGTACTGGAGGCCCCCGGCCCAGTGTCTCGAGTCGATGATGGAGCAGACAGAGTACGCCGGAGCCCCCTCGATGTCGAGGGGGGGGACCTCCCGAACCTCACACCCCTGGAGGGGACTAGCCACCACCGGCCTGAGGAGAGACACATGAAACGAGGGGTTAATATGGTAGTCAGGAAGGAGAAGCAACTGATATGTTACCTCGTTGACTCTCCTCAGGACTTTAAAGGGCCCCACAAACCGCGGGCTCAGATTCCAGCAGGGCATGCGGACCCCCAGGCGCTGCATAAACACCTTCCAAACTCTGGAGGTGAACTGGGGGCCCTGGTCCAACACTATATCCTTGGGCACCCCATAGTGCCGGAAGACGTGTGTAAATAGAGCCTCGGCGGTCTATAGGGCCGTGGGAAGACCGAGCAGAGGCAAGAAGCGACAGGTCTTTGAAAACAGGTCCACAACGACCAGGATGGTGGTATGGCCCTGTGAAGGGGGGAGATCTGTTAGAAAATCAATGGACAGGTGGGTCCATGGTCGTTGTGGAATGGGTAAGGGGTGCAACATACCCATAGGCAGGTGTTGGAGCAGAAAGAGACGTACACCCTCACATCTTTAGTCAAGGTGGGCCACCAGTACTTACCGGCCAGGGCCCGCATAGTCTGCCCGATGCACCAGTGAGCGGGGCAGGCATGCAGGCAGAGATGGCACGTCACGCTGCGCACAAACGATGTCCGCGTCCAACTCCCACATGACCGGCACCACAATGCCTGACGCCGGCTGTACAGGGGTGTCATCCACCGGCCGCTCCTCCGTGTCATGCTGGAGAGACAGCGCATCGGCCCTGACGTTCTTGCTCCCCTGCCTGTATGTGAGAGTGAAAACAAACCCGAGAGAAGAACATAGCTCACCTGGCCTGGCGAGGGGTCAGTCTCTTCTCAGCCCGCATGTACTCCAGGTTGCAGTTGTCCATCCAGATGAGAAAAGGGTGTTTGGCCCCTTCTATCCAGTGCCGCCACACCGACAAGGCTCTAACCATGGCCAACAGCTTACGATCACCCACGTCGTAATTCCGCTCCCTGTTTGTTGGGAGAGGACGGCCCGAGACCACATTCGGACGTGTCCACCTCCACAACGAACTGGAGTGACGGATCAGGATGGGCCAGGACCGGAGCGGTAGTGAAACAGTGTTTCAGTACCACAAACGGCCGCTCCGCCTCCGCGGTCCACCGCAACCGGGTCGCCCCACCCCTCAGGAGGGAGGTGATCAGAGCCACGACCTGGCTTAAGCCCCGGATATATCTCCTATAGTAGTTAGCGAAGCCTAAAAATCGTTGCACTCCTTTCACCATGGTTGGGGTCGGCCAATTACGCACGGCGTCAATTTGATGCTCCTCCATAGCCACACCCGTGCGAGAGAAACTGTATCCCAGGAAGGACACGGGTGACTGGAAGAACAGACACTTCTCGGCCTTCACGTACAGGTCATGCTCCAACAATCTAGCAAGCACTCTACGCACCAACGAGACATGCTCAGCGCAGGTAGCCGTGTATATCAAGATGTCGGCAATATATACCACTACACCTTCGCATAACATATCCCTTAATACGTTGTTGATGAAAGATTGAAAGACTGATGGAGCATTCATCAAACGGCATCACTAAATATTCATAATGGCCAGAGGTAGTACCGAAGGCTGTTTTCCATTCGTCCCTTTCTCGGATACGCACCAGGTTATAGGCACTCCTGAGGTCCAATTTAGTAAAAAAGCGGACCCTGTGCATCCTCTCGACTTCCGCAGAGATTAGGGGAAGAGGATAACTGAACAGGATGGTAATTTTGTTCAGCCCCCTATAATCGATGCACGGGCGCAAAACACCGTCCTTCTTTTTCACCAAGAAGAAACTTGAGAAGACCGGTGACTTGGAAGGTCTCGGTGCAGGACAGTGGACCCTTAGGGAGTGCGGCCCCCTTTAAGAGGTTTATCGCGCAATCCCCCTGTCTATGAGGCGGCAATACAGTAGCTTTAGCCTTGGAAAAGACCGCAGCCAAGTCCCTGTATTCGAGAGGAATTGGCATGGCGGGAGCACTGTCTGGACTTTCCACCGTGGTCGAACCCACGGAAACACCCAAACACCTACCTCAACACTTCCGCGACCAGCCCGAAAGGACCTGACTAGACCAGGAAATGATGGGGTCATGGAGAGACAGCCAGGGGAAACCCAAAACGACAGTGAAATGGTTTCTTGGGTCCAATACCTCAGAAGGTTCAAAGGTTATTTTGGTTGTTGTATGACTGTTGATATTTGTTATTCATGCTTAGTCATATTGGTAATTATTTTTCTCGGTCTGAGTTTCTGTTTTGGATTGTGGGTATTTGTTAACTGTTTTCTGTTGTAATAGACAAAGCAAGATGTACCAATATGTACTTACAGGGGCTCTGTTTTACAGGTGCTGGTCATACAATTAGAATATCATTGAAAATATGATTTATTTCAGTAATTCCATTCAAAAAGTTAAACTTGCATAATGTATACTCTCATTAAACACAGACTGATATGTTTCAAGTGTTCATTCCTTTTAATTTTGATGATTATAACTGACAACTAATGAAAACCCCAAAATCAGTATCTCTGAAAATTAGAATATTGTAAAAAGGTTCGATATTGAAGACACCTAGTGCCACACTCTAATCAGCGAATTAACTCAAAACACCTGCAAATGCCTTTAAATGGTCTCTCAGTCTAGTTCTGTAGGTTACACAATCATGGGGAAGACTGCTGACTTGACAGCTGTCCAAAAGACGCCTTTTGGACAGCTTTCCTTTGGAAATCAAGGTCCTAGAGTCTTGGAAGAAGAGAGGAGAGGCACAGAATCCATGTTGCCTGAAGTCCAGTGTAAAGTTTCCAGTCAATGATGGTTGTGCCATGTCATCTGCTGGTGTTGGTCCACAATGTTTTCTGAGGTCCAAGGTCAACGCAGCTGTCTACCAGGAAGTTTTAGAGCACTTCATGCTTCCTGCTGCTGACCAACTTTATGGAAATGCAGATTTCATTTTCCAACAGGACTTGGCACCTGCACACAGTGCCAAAGCTACCAGTACCTGGTTTAAGGACCATGGTATCTCTGTTCTTCATTGGCCAGCAAACTCGCCTGACCTTAACCCTATAAAAAATCTATGGGGTAGTGTGAAGAGGAAGATGCGATACGCCAGACCCAACAATGCAGAAGAACTGAAGGCCACTATCAGAGCAACCTGGGCTCTCATAACACCTGAGCAGTGCCACAGATTGATCGACTCCATGCCACGCCGCATTGCTGCAGTAATTTAGGCAAAAGGGGCCCTAACTAAGTATTGAGTGCTGTACATGCTCATACTTTTCATGTTTATACTTTTCAGTTGTCCAACATTTCTAAAAATCCTTTTTTGTATTGGTCTTAAGTAATATTCAAATTTTCTGAGATACTGATTTGGGGGTTTTCATTAGTTGTCAGTTATTATCATCAAAATTAAAAGGAATGACTACTTAAAATATATCAGTCTGTGTGGAATAACTGTATACATTATGCAAGTTTTACTTTTTGAATGGAATTACTGAAATAAATCAACTTTTTGATGATATTCTAATTATATGACCAGCACCTGTATGATTGGTGTAATTATAGCTTGAATAGGTTTTGTTGTGGAAAACTGGTACCCTTTTTCCCATCAACATTTTAAAACAACTCAGGAGTTTGTGAATTTAAAGGTAGACTTTATTAAGGTAGTAATGCTGTGCTGATCTGCAGACCAACATGAATCTGTTGCTCTGCAGATCAGCATGGCTTAAGATTCAGTTCCTTGTTTTTGAATACTTCCTTGTCCTTGACTGCAAATTGGCCACAATTATGGCCATCAAAGTGATCGGAATGTGTCGGTTGCTTCTTTTGGAGATTGCTATTTCTTTGTTTACCTTGCAATTTATGACATGCTATCACAATTGATTAATATTTAACTTCTCTGTTTGCAAGATACACATTTGGAAAATGATATTAATATCCCTCAAGGAGAGAAATGAGAAGAGGGGGGAAAAATGTGATAAAACGGAGAGATAAACAGCGAAAGAGTAATCGAGGGAGAGGTTGAGATAGTCAGGACAATTTAGCCATAAAAAGAGGGAGCTGGAAAATGGTGACTAGGCAGAGATTGGGAAGGGTTGAGGTTTTTTGTTGTTGGAGAGATCCCCAGGAAGTCCAGCAGCATCTGTTCCTGTTTTGAACCCCTGCAGTCAGACAGCAGTGTCCAGGAGCATAATGGCAGGATATTGTAGAACATTCAGAAAGGCACAGCTCAGGCCACATGCTGGAGCACCTTCACTTTTACTGCTGCCTGCCCTCTCTGATTAAACAGCAGAACAGGGCTACTGTCTCCCATGCCTTTGAACTCAATTTAAACATACAGACACACTCACTCATGCACTGTACTGTTTGATAGTGTGCTCTAGGGTAAGGTCTTACAAGAAGCAGACCGTTTTTTATAGATGACTAAGAGCTGTATCAGTGGGGTCTTTTCTCACTTTACATGCTCCTATCTGCAGCACACAACATGTCCGCAGTCACATTAAGATGCCTGAAATCAAACTGGACTTCATATTCATCAAGATTTTGTTTTAACTGCTGTGGAAATATAAATAATGTATATTTATACAGTGCTTTTCAGGGACCCAAAGACGCTGTACAAAAGTGACATGGAACAGAAAACATACAGAAAAATATATAATACTATGACAAAATAACGAAGATCGAGAGTGTGGAATTTGGCATGGCTATGGGTAGGCGATTTTGAACAGAAGTCTTGATGTGTTGCTGGAAGATGGGGATAGTCTCAGGGTCACAGATGGTTTTGGGGAAAGAGTTCTATAGACGATGAGCAACTCTTGAGAATGCCCTGTCACCAAAGCCTTTGAGCTTGGACTTTCGGATTATGAGGTGGCCTGCAGTACTGTGTTGGATTATATGGAAGATCAGAGAGGAAGGCAGGGGCAATATTGTTTAGGGCTTTATATGTCAATAGGAGGATCTTGAAGTTGATCCGTTGGGAGATAGGAAGCCAGTGTAACTCACAGAGGATGGGGTGATATGCTGTCGGGATTTGGTGTGAGTGAGTAGTCTGGCAGCAAAGTTTTGAAACATTTGGAGCTTATGAAGGGATGTAGATTTGATGCCGGTGAGTAGTGAGTTGCAGTAGTCAAGACGGGAGGTTATAAATGCATGAATTAGGGTTTCAGCAGCAGGACGGGTGAGGGAAGGTCTGAGTTTGGCGATGTTGCGTGGATTGAAGAACGAAGGTTTTACAGTCTGTTTGACGTGCTGATCAACGGAGAGTGTAGAGTCCAGAATGACGCCAAGGTTTCGTGCGTGGGGGGGATGGAGAAACAATGGTGTCATTGATGCTGAGATTTGAAAGTGCCAGTTGGTTCTTCTTTCAAAAAGATAGCATCATGGTTACCCTAAAGCCGCACATCAACATATATTCTAGGAAACTTGGCTGCAGTGGAGTACAAGGAAATTCGGGTAAAATATGGGTAAAAATAAATAAATATTTTGCTAAAGATATGCCTGTATGCATAGTTTGCGACTCATCCTCCTTTAACTTTTAACTTCTCTATCTAATGCTGAACCTCCCACTAATTTCTTTCTTTACTGGTCATTTGATTGTGATGATGTAGCTTATGATGATGTATTGGCTGTCCAAAAGTTAGGACCAGGACTGTGAAGGATCTGGAGGGATACTTCATGGATTATATTACTCTGTGTTCTCTAATCTTGTGTTCCCAATTTGTGTTAAATCTCCAGAAATATGATGCAGCAACATGGGCTACATTGTCCAGTAAATAAAATCAGAGCATCAACAGAGTGGGAGGCAGAAAATGTAGTTGAGAAAAGTTATGTGGGACAAGCTACAATCTACTGTGTGCAGCCTATTGTGTGTAGATCATATTCTAACAAATAAATGCGGTGTCAGGGTCTTGCTGAGGTGCCTCTAGGCATCTCTGTGTGCCTGGAGGCCATAGTCAGAGCCTGACTGCAAGGGTGCCTCTAGTTTCCTCTAGGCATCTCTGCACTTTAAATTTTAAATTATCCCCAGAGGCAGCTGCTCCCTATTGCCTCTGGTTGGGGACCCTATTTAAGCTGCTTCAGTTTAGCTTTCAGTTGTCGGTCATTGTTTGTGTCTGCGCTGTATGCCACATCGGTTCACATTTTTGGTGTAAGGAGAAGTTTATTAATGGACATCCCAAACTGCTCTATGACTTGCATCCTTCACCTCGGCAGTGACGGGATGACCAACCTCAACAGGATGGAGCAGAGGGATACGGCGGAGGCGATCTGCTGCAGCTTCGAAGAGGTTTGGTGTTGGGTCCTGGATCCGTGGACGGAGGAGTTGCCCTGAGAAATTGCTTGGAGGGGGCCTCGCCGCATTCCTCGTGGGGGTTCACTGAATGGCCCATGCTGACGCAGGATTGCTTCATTGGCCCAATGATGTAAGAAGTGCTCCAGTCCAAAAACTGGCGGGGGCTCAGAAGCGGGACTCCACGTGACTGCTGGGGGAGGAAGGAGAGAGCTAGTGCAACATGTCTCTCTCCAACTACCAGCCAACATCTGCCACCAGAGAGGGAAGGAGACCGGCCTGTGGGGAGGCAGGTAGGTCAGCCCCTGGAGAGGCTGGTGTTGAGAGTTCATCAGCCCATGGTGGTGTCGGTTCCTGGTGCGGTGAGACCGGTCCCATCTCTGTGCATGCGGACTCCACTGCCGATGGTAGGGGTGGAGTGCCCGGTGGCTGGGTTTGGGCTGGTCAAACCGGTACCTGCCCCGCTCACTGGTGCTCACCACTGATGGCCGGAGTGGGGAGACCCGCTGCGGGGTCTGGTCCGTTTGGGATGGTTCGAGCATGACAATCGGAGGTGGAACCCTACATCTGATCTTCTTGCACAGCTCTCCAGCTGGGTCTCCCCCTCGCGGCCAGGGTCTGGTGACCCTCTCCAGAACAACCACCGTACCGGAGGAATGATTCAATGGGTACCTGGTTCCACTGCTGGAGGTGTGTCTGACGAGCCGCTGCCCCCGCTGCCTCCGGAGTGGCTCAGCAAGAATCCACTACTACCTTCACCTCAAACTTATTCACCTCAAACATTTTCCACTTTTAATGTGAACAATTCAATTGAAAAGCAAACAGAAATCTTTGAGGGGGAACAATAAAAAAATCAACAACCTGGTTGCATAAGTTTGCACACCCTTCAACTAATACTTTTTTGAAGCACATTTAGATTTTATTACAGCACGTCTTTTGGGGTACGGCTCATCTTGACGTGGCAATATTTGCTCACTCTTTTTTTAATGCTATAAATCTATCAGTTTGCGAGGTTATCTCCTGTGCACAGCCCTCCTCAGATCACCCCACAGATGTTCAATTGGATTCAGGTCTGGGTTCTGGTGAAGCCATGCTTTTGTGGATTTGGATGTGTGCTTTTGCTTGTTGTAGTGCTGAAAGGGGGACTTCATATTCAGCTTTCTAATGGACTCCTGAAGGTTTTGTGCCAAAAATGACTGGTATGTTGAACTGTTCATAATTCCCTCCACCCTGAGTAAGGCCCCGGTTCCATCTGAAAAAAAACAGACCCAAAGCATGATGCTTCCACCAACATGCTTCGCTGTGGGTATGGTGTTCTTTGGGTGATGTGCAGTGTTGTTTTTGCACCAAAAATACCTTTTGGAATTATGGCTGAAAAGCTCAAATTTGGTTTCATTAAACCGTGACACATTTTCCCACATGCTTTTGGGAGACTTGATGTTTGTTTTTGCAAACTTCAGCAGGGCTTGGATGTATTTCTTTGTAAGAAAAGGCTTCCCTCTTGTCACCCTACTCCATAGTCTATTCATATGAAGAATATGGTAGATTGTCACATGCAGCACACAGCCAGTACTTGCCAGAAATTCCTGTAGCTCCTGTAATGTTGCTGTAGGCCTCTTGGAAGCCCCCCTGACCAGTTTTCTTCTCGTCATTTCATAAATTTTGGGTCATCCAGTTCTTGGTCATGTCTTTGTTGTGCAATATATTTTCTCCACTTGATGATGACTGTCTTCACTGTGTTCTTTGGTATATCTAATGCTTTGGAAAGTATTTTGATTTGACTGACTGTTTCAGTGAAATTAACTGTAGCCTGCTCACTGAAAACACATCTGCAGGTAGCCTGAAGAAGCTTATGCACACAGACGACCATCCTTGGAGTTCTTCCTAGAAGACTAGGTTATTATTAGACATTGAAATATAATTTCTCTATGACATGCACTCTGTAATCACCTGAGAACCAGAAACAGGAAGTGCTAAATGGTGGTTTTGAGGGTAGGAATCCCCCTCTTCTGAGCTCCCAGGTCTAAATTATCTTTTTGTCTCAATTTTTCACCTATATAGTTGTTAGAAATCAGCCATGTCGTATAGTGATAGTAATAATAACTCACGTACTCGGTTGTCAAGGGAGAGAGTATTCAATGTTTATTGCAGCATATTGATAGTCTAGTAGCACATGATGTTACGGCTCAAACTCTTCCCTACTCTCCTTATCTCTTTCTACTCTCTCAACTGTAATGTACAAGCTGTTAAATACCTTGAGGGGCGTGTTTACCTAGCAAAGCCAAGACACTAACCCCCACACCAAATGGTCAAGTAAACATTCCTGTGATTACCTGAGCGCATCCTACAGGGAGAAACTAAACTAAGGGTTTCCCTGTTTATCTCAATTATCTAGGCACATTCACTTCTAATGAAACGTACATTCATATTGTAGTTGTTAATGCTCAGATCCCACATAGTGCATACCAAACAATAGAATCCTCTATAGATTAACTAGATGGAGTTAGCTTATGCAGGACTTCAGATTGTTTGACATCTGTTATATTGCAAAAGGAATTGCCTTTGAAATGTTCACTTCTGCTTTTCGATTGGTGTTTCACCAGAATGGAGGAAGGCCACTTTAAATGTTCTAATGTCACGCTAAAAGGTGAAGAAAAGAGTAGCTCTCATTAAAATGCATTTTAGTGCTTTGTTAAATCTCTTAAAATATATCATTTATATACAAACATGTATTCTATGTATAACCACAGGGATGCCTGATTTGCAATGTGCATGGAAATAAGTACAGTGTTAAACGCCATACAGTCCATAGACACTGTTTGTGGTGGAGGTAAACTTTGTAAGAAACGTTAGTCAGTTTAACTGTATCATTATCATTCACGTATGGACAATTCTCTGAAAAACAGCTAGCTTTGTGGTGTGGTGGTTAATGACACAGCCTTCCACGTGGGCAACCAGAGTTTTGTCTCATTTTGTTAATCAGCTAAATATATTTGACATATTAGACAATTATTATTCTTAGACAAACCTGAATTAGACAGCCTCATTCAGGTTTGTGCACTGTATGTATGCCTACTGCTTTGAGTAGCCTCTACTTATCCTAATGACAACCGTTTTCAGTCAGATTGAATGGCTTCCCCCCCAAAAAATATCCCAATTATTACAAAGCCGCCTGTCCATGTAACAGAATCACGATTATAAATCATGTTGTGATTTTTTTATCAATCTATATTGCAACTTGTGATGTGGTAAAAGCATTGTCATGGACTTAATAAATAGAATTTTGCTCTAAATTCATGTGAATTAAAAAGGGAAACCTGAAACAAACATTTGCCCACTGACAAAGAAATGATCAGTTTAACATTTTAATGTTATTTGAACAGTGAGAGACAGAATAACAACAAAAAAATCCAGAAAAACACATGTAAACATTTTTATTAATTGATTTGCATTTTAATGAGGGAAATAAGTATTTGATCCCCTCTCTATCAGAAAGATTTCTGTCTTCCAGGTGTCTTTTATACAGGTAACTGGCTGAAATTAGGAGCACACTCTTAAAGGGAGTGCTCTTAATCTCATCTTGTTACCTGTATAAAAGACACCTGTCCACTGAAGCAATCAATCATATTCCAAACCCTCCACCATGGCCAAGACTAAAGAGCTGTCTAAGGATGTGAGGGACAAGATTTTAGACCTACACAAAGCTGGAATGGGCTACAAAACCATTGCAAAGCAGCTTGGTCAGGTGCTCCATGCAAGAACTCACCTTGTGGAGTTGCAATGATCATGAACGGTGAGGAATCAGCCCAGAACTATATGGAAGTCAATTATCTCAAGGCAGCTGGGACCATAATCACCAAGAAAACAATTAACACATTACACCATAAAGGAGGTCTGAGGTTTGCCAACAAATATCGGAATGATTGAGTGGAGAACTGGGGGAAAGTTTTGTGTTCAAATGAGACCAAAATCGATCTCTTTGGCATCTACTTAACTCGCCGTGTTTGGAGGAATGCTGCCTATGACCCCAAAGAACACTATCCCCACCATCAAACATGGAGTTGGAAAGATTATGCCTCGGTGGTATTTTTCTGCTTAAGGGACAGGACAACTTCACCGAATCAAAGAGACGGTAAGAACCTCCTTCTCTCAGCCAGGGCATTGAAAATGGGTCGTGGATGGGTATTCTATCATGACAATGACTCAAAACACACAGCCAAGCAACAAAAGAGTGGCTCAAGAAGAAGCACATTTAAGGTCCTGGAGTGGCCTAGCCATAGCACATCTGTGGGGGTAGCTGAAGGTTCGAGTTGCCAAACGTCAACCTCAAAACCTTAATGACTTGGAGAAGATCTGCAAAGAGGAGTGGGACAAAATTCCTTCTGAGATGTGTACAAGCCTGGTGGCCAACTACAAGACCTGACCTCTGTGTTTGCCAAAAAGAGTTTTGACACCAAGTACTAAGTCATGTTTTGCAGAGGTATTTCACTCATAAAAATGTAAATCAATTTATAAAATGTTTTGTCGTGTGTTTTTCTGGATTTTTCAAATAAACCTACCATTAAATTTATAGGCTGAACATTTCTTTGTCAGTGGGCCAACGTACAAAATCAGTAGGGGATCAAATTATTTTTCCCCCTCACTGTATATTATTGTTGCAACACTATTAGAATAGTCAGTTAAGCAGTCAAAGTTGGCCTAATTTACATTGGACTCTGGGTATGTGTATGCTGCATGTGGTTGCCTTGACCACTCACTTAGTGGACGGGAGAGGCGCCCTGCCAACTTGTAACCCATGGAAACCACTCTGGCAAATTTCCCGTCAGCTGACTCAAGTTTCCCAGGGTCCCACTTTCTAAAAGGGCATCTGAGTCAATCTTTGAAAGCACAGGGGGGAAAGGATTGGATACAATTTTGGAGACATTGAGCAGCCAAATAACATTAAAAAAGTCTGAGATGTTGCCTGCTCCTAGCACAATTGCCCTAGTTTTTGTGGTGGACGTCTATTTCTTTTCTCATGGGTTTAATTTTGGGCTTTTCCATTTAAAAATACCCCCCCCCCCGAGCACCAACATGTGCTTATAAAACTGGGTGCCAAATGTGATTTTTCCAAAATTGCTTTTCACTAGTAGTATTAATTTCTGGTCAAGCAAACTGAAAGTGTTATTTTGAATCTCTGATTTGTATGTAGAGAACATTCTGCATATATAATATGTTTGTTATAAACGGTTATGCCTTCTCTTGCATGAACACTGAATATGTATACAATAAAAAAATATAATTTGTTTAAAGCTGAGCTTTGCCTTTTTGTATGTCAAAAATGCAACTATACAAAATGTTCTTGCATGTTGAAGTCCAACTTCTGACTGGGCCACTCCAAGATTCTAATCCTTTTGTTTTTAAACAACTCCAGTGTGGCTATGTTCTGTGTTTTGAGACATTGTCCTGCAAGAAGATCTCCTAACTCCCAAATCTCATGCAGATTCGAGCAGATTTTCTTCCAGGATTTCTCTGTACTTAGCTGCATCCATCTTGCTCTATGTTTTCACAAGCTTTCCAGGTCATGACACAGAGAAGCATCCCATAGCATGATGCTGCCACCACCATGCTTTACTATAGGGAAGTGTTCTCAGAAAAATGAGCTGTGCAAGGCTTGTGCCAAATGTAGGGCTTTTGCGTTGTGGCCCGCAACCTGTCAAGCATTGCCACACCAACTTCCCCAAAAATGAAAGCTTATAACTGCCAGAATCCTCTGGAGACCATCAGCCCTGCTCATGAACACCTCCCTCCCATTGGGACCTAATCAGGGTAGTTATGTAAGAGCTCCCAAAAAGCAGCTTGAGCCAGGAGATGGAGGGTGCAAAGGCTGCCGAAACTATGATCTCCAGCACCCATTCCTCTCAAACCACCACCAGGAGGCCACTGCTGCGATGACATTGTGATGGTGTAACATACATTTCTGCATACTCACTGAAGCAGCTTGGACTTCTCAAAGCTCTCTCTGAGGAGCTATGACAAAATGTATGAAATCTGTAACATAATTTGAATTCAGAGTGCTACCTCAGATTTCCTGTTCTGTCAGGAACAAATAGATTGATCTAGCACAGATAACCAGACACTCAGGTGTGGTATGACACGATGCGAAACCCCTACGTCTCTCTTATTCTTAGGAAATATTATAGCATGAAACATAAAAAAATATTAAATCATTATTTTTGATTGATTCTGGATCACTTATTGTCATACAAGTACAAACACATGTTATAGGGGAAATTAAGACCAGTTAGTAGACATTTGAATGGTGTCTGCTGCTGCTTACGGGATGTAGTGCCGATAAGTCAGTCATGCATTTTTTCGGGGCGAAAAAGTTTAACATTTTTGACTGGCAAACAAAATGTACATACTTCACTTCAATTTAAGCATGCTGAATTTACAGAAGATGAGACTTATACCTAAAAGAGAATAATACAAATATACAGAAGATGGCTGTAGTGCAGCCTGCATAGCAGATTGTCAGTATAGAAGAAACCAGTGCCTCGAGGAGTCAATGGATTGCTGACTTTCAGGCCTTATTTACATGCAAAAGATGTCAGTCTTCGGTAGTACGTTTCACAGTGTTTGCAAGCATATATACCATAAAGACTCTGATTGGCACGGCATAGCTTAATCAGACCAATTAAATTAGTTTGTAACATTTTCACCTTTTAACTAATCTGAGTAGATTCTGGAACACCAGTGTTTAAACTCGAGAGTAACGCTTCGCAGAGGAGGACAAACCGGCCTTAGCATGGTCGGCTTCTACCCACTCATACCTCAGTTGTTGATACTATGCCAAACCTTTTATAAGTTTAGTGTGAAAATGCATTTGAAAAGTGTGAAAAACTGTTTGGAATGAAAACAATATACGGTATAGGAGTAATAACGTGATAATTACTACAACAGAAAATAGTAATTAGCTAGGAATTTACATGTCAAGTTACCTACTGGAACTGTACCCTGTTCTCTGGAGCAGAAATTCCTATTAAGTATAAAAAAGGATCTAATTAAGTCTTAACCTTTTGCCAAACATTGGCGAAAGTCCTAGCAGATTTAACATATTTGTTAAACAAATGCAAACATTAAATGATAAACAAAAATTAATGTTATGAGGTTAACCATATTAAACTGGAATGTATACGCCCTAACTATTATTACTATTATTCCCTTGGTAAATAGATATACATTTCAAAGGCAAAACAGTAGTAGTCATGTAAGTTCCTGGCTAGTTGCTAGATTAACATTTGAGTAATTTAACTAGGAGACTCCAATAAAACTTTGTGCTTTGATTTCGCTATGTGGAAAAATCATCTAAATGGTTTGTTATCCCATTAAAACTGAGGTAGGCTACGAGAACCAGACTGTGTTTCGCCATTATTTTTTGGCTAAAAGGTGAAAACATGTTGTGTTCACAATGCATTCAATTAATTGGTCAGTAAAAGCTATGGCCTGCCAATCAGAGACCTTGTGGGTATCTACGCTTGTAAACGCTGGGAAATGCACTACCGCATACTCTGATTTACAAGTGAAAATAATTTTGTCACAGTTCAAGTGAAATATAAGTGACAAACTCTGAGCAGCCATATTTTACATTAGCTAATGTTATTAATGAGTTGCATGATTCCAAATATCAAGTTAGTTATAATTATGCACATTTCTATACAACTACAACAGTAATTTCTAGTTTGCAAAACGTTTTTACAATTACAAATGTAATTCCAAGTTTGCAAATATAATTTCTACAATTGTGTAACCATTTTTACAACTTAAAGACTTATGTCACTGTTTTACCTTCATACTGTTTTATGTTCATGGCCCAGACTATTGGAACACACCTGGCCACAATTGTATAAGTGCTTTTTTATTTTTGTACTGTATACCCATATCTCTCATCTTCTGGTCTAATGATTCTCCTTCCCATCCATTAAATCTCTCGCCAGATTGTCATTTACAGACCCATTTTGCAGAAATAGCAGACAGACTGCATTAAAGATTTGGAGCATAGTGGTTATGTTGGATAAAATAAACAACATGGTTAGTATGAAAAGTCCTTACAAAACTATTAGAAAATCGGATCAAAATCAATAGGAATCATCAATCAGTCACTTTCTGATTAGTATCTAAAAAAACATTGGTGTTGATTTGCACATAAGTTCCAGATATTTGTATTGTAATAACATGTGGTACACGTGATGCAGCACTGAAAACACTGTAACACTATATGTTTATATTGTTTTATTTGACTGAGTGATGCATTTTGGCACTTACGCTCAGGGATATCAGTTTAGAGAAACCAATGGGAAATCTCAGAAATTGGCTCAGTTTTGAGAAAATGTAAGTCAGTGTGTTTATTTTTTTTACTTTATACTGTAATGTTTGAGGTGCAATTATATTTACAGACCTGTTTCAGCACATCTACTCTCTGGATTTGGGAGAATTGAAAATTGCATCTCAAACATTACAGTATAATTGCATTAAGCCTATCTCATAGTCATCCATATTCATAGGAAAGGGATGCTCACTCATCAGACAACACCTACTGGTGTCACCAGTGGGTCTTCCAGTCACTCATCTAGGCTTGAACCTGAGCTGTTATAGCAAGTTGTTGCTACTTGAACACCTACATTACCTTGGCAAGCCCTTAAAGTTGCCACTGGTACAGTATGTTTAGCCCTCTGTTGGATTGATAAACGCATTAGCTGCTTTATGCATTTGCTATTGAGGCTTGAAAACATTAGATCATCTCTAAAAAATAACATTGTTAATAGTAAACAATTTTTTATAATAATCATGTCACCAGATTTATTTTAGATGCCGTAACATTAGTTAAGATTGAGGGTAGTTTATCACATTTTAGTTAACTAACGTTACTAGCTAGCTAAAGTAATTGATAGCTAACATTGGTGTCGTACAAATTTATTTGCACCTCTTCAAAGTCATTAGCTACTGATTGCTGATAATTACTTACTATTAGCTTGTTACAGTCCTTAGTAACTTGCTTACCGGTCTAGTGGAAACAAGGCCCAATCAGTGTCACTATTCAAGTCCAAATCAATCTGTGTATTCTTCCATCCTTCAAAAACAATGCAAATAATTATTCTAGTTTTCTCTCTTGGCCACCTCTGAGTTTTGCTAACACAGGAATTGGGAAGAGTAGGCAAAGGGGGTGGCAAAACAGCTACTCTACAGCTGTAAGCTTCTACTATTATAAGGTGGAAATCCTAGAAATGGCACCTTTTCATTATCAGACAATTAGAAAACTTAACTGAATGGCCCATAGGGTACTTTAGTTATCAACTCAGAATGCTTGGAGCTACTATTCTACTATGAACTTAACATGTTGGTGCTCTTTTTAAGCAAAGGCCAATGACACTGACTGTAGTAGAGCTCATTGGAACTGCCCCAGGAGCTGACTCCGCTTAAGTAGGAGCAGTATAATAACAAAACTCTAGCATAGGAATTTGACTACTTAGGTTGAAAAAAGTCAAATTTTCTCTGCTGTTAGAAGAGTGAGAGCTACAGTGCTCAATCTCCTTAAAGATTAGTTGAGTTTTAGCCCAAAGTGTACACTAATTGCAAAGGCTAACAGTTCAAAGTTCAAACTGTGAGTAAATGTTCCCAGAAAGTGCATCATACAAAGAGCCCCAACCAGCAACCTGCCAGCTCACTGCTGTTGACAGGAGGTGGGTGTTGGCAGCGCCTTTAAGATGGCTCAAACAGTAGCCCCATTCACCCCTTTCAAATCCACTCCCTTTGGACTTGACCCCTTGCCGACCCCAGCCTTCAGACAGTCTCAGTCTTAGGACAGTAAACATGTTAGGGACTGGATAGTGAAAAGCTCATGAACAATAATGTTGCTAGATTACTTATGTGTGATGACCCACATTACTGAAATTTGTGAAACAGGTGTAAATAGTAGACGGGGGGGTGGAACTTATCTCATCCAAAGCCAATTTATATCAGCACCCAGTTGAGCAATACTGGAGCTCATACCAGGTATCTTGGACGTAAAGGTTAACTTCTCCATTTTAGACGTTATTCTTTCTGTTTTATTCACAGCCGAGTAAACTGTTTTAAATAACCACAAAACAGACAATAAGTGCTCTATGTGTGTCTTTTTCTAGTGCTGGACCAACTCCTTGAGGAGCTGCAGCTCTTTCTTTTTACCCTGGAGCGAGAAAACCTGAGTTCAGATGCAGCTGTCCAAAAACGCCTGCTGTCTAACCTGCTACAATCCTATAGATGCAACAACGGTATGTGTAAAATGTAGAAATCAGACATGGCCCATGAAAAATGTCAACACTGGCATGATTTGTGCTAACATTGAGTGTACTGTAGGATTCAACCCATATTTGGGTTAATGTACATACAGTGGGGAGAACAAGTATTTGATAAACTGCTGATTTTGCAGGTTTTCCTACTTACAAAGCATGTAGAGGTCTATAGGTACACTTCAACTGTGAGAGACGGAATCTAAAACAAAAACCCAGAAAATCACATAGTACCATTTTTTTTATAATTAATTAGCATTTTATTGCATGACTGTGTAAAGACATCAGGAATACAATTGTAGACATGCACAAGGCTGGGATGGGCTACAGGACAATAGGCAAGCAGCTTGGTGAGAAGGCATCAACTGTTTGCGCAATTATTAGAAAATGGAAGAACTTCAAGATGACGGTCAATCTCCCTCGGTCTGGGGATCCATGCAAGATCTCACCTCGTGGGGCATCAATGATCATGAGGAAGGTGAGGGATCAGCCCAGAACTACACAGCAGGACCTGGTCAATGACCTGAAGAGAGCTGGGACCACAGTCTCAAAGAAAACCATTAGTAACACACTACGCCATGTCCCCCTGCTCAAGCCAGCACATGTCAAGGCCCGTCTGAAGTTTGCCAATGATCATCTGGATGATCCAGAGGAGGAATAGGAGAAGGTAATGTGGTGTGATGACATGTGGTCTGATGACAAAAATAGAGCTTTTTGGTCTAAACTCCACTCGCCGTGTTTGGAGGAAGAAGAAGGATGAGTACAATCCCATGAACACCATCCCAACCGTGGAGGGGGAAACATCATTCTTTGAGGAGGCTTTTCTGCAAAGGGGACAGGATGACTGCACCGTATTGAGGGGAGGATGGTTGCGGCCATGTATCGTGAGATCTTGGCCAACAACCTCCTTCCCTCAGTACGAGCATTGAAGATGGGTCGTGGCTGGGTCTTCCAGCATGACAACGACCCGAAACACACAGCCAGGGCAACTAAGGCATGGCTCCGTAAGAAGGATCACAAGGTCCTGGAGTGGCCTAACAAGTCTCCAGATCTGAACCCAATAGAAAATCTTTGGAGGGAGCTGAAAGTCCGCATTGCCCAGCGACAGCCCCGAAACCTGAAGGATCTGGAGAAGGTCTGTATGGAGGAGTGGGCCAAAATCCCTGCTGCAGTGTGTGCAAACCTGGTCAATAACTACAGAACACGTATGATCTCTGTAATTGCAAACAAAAGTTTCTGTCATGCAACAAAATGTAAATTAATCATTTTAAATGTGTACAATGTGATTTTCAGGATTTTTGTTTTAGATTCCGTCCCTCACAGTTTATGTGTACCTATGATAAAAAGGTACACTTCTACATGCTTTGTCAGTAGGAAAAGCTGCAAAATCTACAGTGTATCAAATACTTGTTCTCCCCACTGTACATTAATCCTAATATATGTTGAATCCTACAGTGGACTCAATGTTAGCACAAATCATGCCAGTGTTGACATTTTTCTTGGGCCATGTCTGATTGTAAGCCAATTTACAATAAAAATTATTTATTGTCCATTTTGCCTATGAAAAGTTGAAGTCTGGACTTTTTTCAGCACAAATTCAGCACAATAGCTGTGCCTATGAAAAGTTGAAGTCTGGACTTGTTACATTCGCAAATATTAGTCTGAAGCCTACTCTCTAAGGGTTTATATGATGGTCCTATGGCCCACTGCTTGGCACAACAGACAATTTCTTTCAACACTAGAACCTCCAGACTTTTCAGTCCTCCAGTATCTGCCAGAGCTGAATGCCGTTTCATGTCATTAGCATGGACATTCTCCTCTGCTGTATCACTATCCAGCCAGAGCATCAGTTCATCTACTGGGTCATCAAACTACACAGAATAGTCTAAAAGATAAAGATTTACAGAATTAGCATTAACTAATAAATTGTTAATTAATTTGAAAAATACAAGATTGTGTTTGTATTGAAGGTCATAGAAAAATATAAACAACCCAAATAAGAATACATACCATTATTTCTAAGAATACAGGCTAAAGTATTTTCTTTAGTTTATTAGGCCCTACAAATATACAAAATGAAAATGACACAGACAATCTATAGGTGACATTAATTGTGTAAAGGTGACATAAAAACAATTTCAACAAACCGAGCGGAGATTTTTGAACCAGAAAATGATCTAGGCAAGCCACAATTAGAAGGGAAACATTTTGTGGTCCCTGGCTGGTTTCAATCAAAAGAAATTCTCTGTATCGTTATCCATTACGCTTTTTAAACAGCAGGTTGTTTTGGATGTAAATGTAAGATAGATTATGCTACAACCTATATAGAAAATCTACAAAAATACATTTTTAGCTAGATTAGGTTTGTTCTGCAATGGTGGTAAAAGTACAGAGTGGATAAATATTTCAGTGACAAAAATTGGAAAGTCTGAGAGGGGATTTGAACCAGGTTCAAAACGTTAACATCCTCGCCATTGTTACATATTATTATCACAGGGCGTGCTGGTTCTCAGATATCCCCTGTATAGTCTCCAAGTGCAACTTTTACCTCAACAGTTAAATTTTTGCTGAAATAACGTGGACATCAGAACATTTATTAACGTAACTGAACTGTACTCTTGTACAAAGATTACTGTAGATGGCTAGCAAATAGCTATACAGTACCTATGATCAAAACAATGACTCTAATCACTCCGCGTGTCAGCGTTCTGGTGATCGAGGAAGGAGGAAGCGGACTGCGGAGCTAAAATGTTCGAATTCATTTAATAAAGATGAGCTGACATATGCTCTGTATTGTAGAGACAATAACACACGAAGACAAAGGGAGCAGAGGGAACATATATACTGAGGGGAATGGCTAAATGATGATCAGGTGCGCTAAACGAGACAACAGGTGCAATGAGTTGATGAGACGGGGCGATGGTGTCAGAAGGTTGGTGACGTCGAACGCCGAAGCCCGCCTCCTGCAGGGGGAGGATGGGCAGTAGATGGCGTGGTCGTCACAGTACCCCCC
>JACXGJ010003578.1:0-45149 GCA_016801105.1 Esox niger
CACACACACACACACACACACACAGTCGCACACACACACAAACGTAGAGTGACACACAGTGACATATGAGTGTCCTCAGGGACTAATGTTTAGGAACACAGACAACAAACAGACTCCTCAATTAGTGGAAGAGGCTTTCTCCTTGAGACAACAAGTTCTGAGGCTAAGAATAACAAGCAAAGGGAGTAAGTCTTCAGGCTGCCACCATTTTAGTCAATTTTTTTAAGCCTTTGCTGAGCTACCCTTTGACTTGTGAGTAAACAACTATTTTTTATTTGCATATAAAGCACACCTTACTATAAACATCCTATTTGAAAGGCAAAAATATAACATTAAAGGGCATTATCCTTATGGTTCCTGAAATGTGTTGAGCAACATTCCTTTCCTGATGATAAGAATTGCTCAAGGAGAAAATAATGCTTGGGCAGATTGTAAAACATTTTAAAATCCAATATAATAGTGTATAATCAGTGTTTCCCCTACTTTTCTCCCATGAGTGGGGGGGTTGCGTGCTGACATGCCAACATCAATGACATAAAAGGCTTAATGCATGAAATGCTGCAAATGTGCCTTAAAAAAATCCTCCCTGTACACCAGCCTCTCTAGCTTGTCAACTTAATTTTCTTAACATTATTTGACAACACTTTATTAAAATATTTCCCTAATAAGAACATAAGTACTCACCCTCAATTAACCATTCTCTAAGACTCCTAATAAAAGCAACTCGCTACTAATGAATGAGGCAATATGAGTTCCATGTACAGTATGGATGTGTTGCATTGAGGTCAAAAGAGGGGGTAGACGACAGTTTTGCTGGATGTAGCACACAGTGCCCCATGGTTTCACATAAGGCCTATATATCTAACTTTACTCCCCTGTGAATTTCGTACACTAGGTTCATTGTGGTACTGAAAAGTTTTTCACATTTCAGTGAGGGGAGAGGCTACAAAACAAATCCGTGTTTGGAATAATAAAACACAATCACTCTCCAAAGCTAATGAGCACAAGCAAATTAACAACAATAATATCAAAATAGGACTCATTTACACAACCCAGTTTCCAAAAAAGTTGGGAAGCTGTGTAAAATGGAAAAACAAATGGAAAGATTGCAAATCATTCAAACCCTATATTCAACAGAAAAGTGTACAAAGACAACATATCAAATTGTTGAAACTGAAAATACTGTTCCTTGAAAAACACATGCCCACTTTGAATTTAATGCCAGCAACAAGTTTCATAAAAGCTGGGACAGGCACAACAAAACTGGAATGTGTAATACAAAAAAGATCCTGGTGGAATATCTCACAACTAATTAGGTTAATTGACAACAGGTCAGTAACATGACTGGGTATAAAAACAGCATCCAAGAAAGGATGAGGTTTTAAGAAGTAAAGATGGGTTAGGGATTCACCACTGTGAAAGACTGCAAATGCAAATAAATGTTTTGTTTCTTAACAAAAATATGCAAAGAGTTTGGGTATGGTACATACTATAATATTTAACAAAAAATAATTTTGTGAAAAGATTCTGAGAATCTGGAGAAATCTCTTTACGAAAAGGTACAAGGTCGAAAAACAATATTGAATGGCCATGATCTTTGGGCCCTCAGACGGCACAGCATAAACAACAGACAGGGACACTTCCTAAAACCATTGTCCATGAACACAGTTCGGGCTCTGGGCTAAAAAGGAAAGGGACCGTCCAGCTTGTTTATCAGTGCACAATTCAAAGGCCAACATCTGTGATGGTATGGGGGAGCATTAGTGAACATGGCATGGGTGACTTGGGCATCTGTGAAGGCACCATTAATGCTGAACAACATATACAGGTGTTGGAGAAACATATGCTGCCATCCAGACAATGCCTTTTTCAGGGGAGTTCTTGGGGAAAAAGGAAAAACATTTTTAAAAAATATTCAGTTTTTCTGTGGTATTGGATCACAATTTAGCAGAGGCTGAGCCCTGCTCTGATTACAAAAAGATGGTAGCACAGATAAATTATTGCTGAGAAATAAATATTGAGCTCAACAGCAACTACTTTACATGTCCCATATGGGGAAAACATAAAATAATGCAGTTTATAAAAAAGTATGTATTCCATCTAAATTCAGAAATGCATATCACACATATATTTTTTTAATTATATTTGATTTCTTTTTTTTCAGAGTGTGGATCAATACAGAGCAGGCAAAAACACATTGACGATTGAGATGGTATAGTCGATTAAAATTGAAATGTTGTTTGGACATAGCATTTAATGTTAGATGAATATACATGGCTAGAAGAATGAGTACTGTATGAGTACTGTATGTCATTTAGAGTTAGCAATCTAGATAAGATGTTTAGACTTTTTAGTGCACATAATGATTATGCCATATTTGTTTATTTAGATTTTAGGTCATTTTATGCATTCAAGAGGAAAAGCTAGAAGAGGATGTGCTTAAAAAGAAGTGATCTCCATGCTGTACCTGTAGACTAGAGAATGCTAGACTACCCTAGGCCACAAAGCACCATTTTAAGAGTAACATACATCAACAATAACATAGTTGAACCCAAAATGTATGATAATCACTGATTTAGTGTGCACATCAAGATCATTAGACTTGATCTTGGATTGAACCATTTATGTACAATTCCAAGAGAATGTCTACACATCCAGAAATGTAGCATTTTTGGGGTGCTATTACCAACAACTGAAATACATACTGGCCGTATTGCCAACATGTACATGAAAATGTACTATAGACTGCCCTGGGGAGGCTAGACTATGGGCCAATTTACACAATATAACGGTTGGGTTTGGATGCGTCCCATTCAAGACTAGCTGCTTCATTATGTTTGGGACAAAAGAGCTTGGTACAGTTGTCTAGATTTATTTTAACAGAACAACAAGTGCATCCCAGTTACAAGAATTACTAAATCATTCCTAAGAATATAGAAAACATATATGAATTTCTGGTCAATAGCTGTTTGACAATGACCGGAAAACTCTCCACCTGTCTTGTCAGTTCAACCATTCTAAAAACTATAACCCAGAACAAGTTCTATTAGATTGTCAGGACTGATTTAGAAATCCACGTTACTATAGTAAGCAACTACATGTTATACTGAAACCACATTTCAGTTGAAGTTCACTAAAGAGAACAAACTGACTAGCCAAATACTTAAAAGCAAAACATTTTGACAGGGAAAGGTGCTACATGCATGTTATCCACCTATCGCTGAGCTATGAGAGAGCTAACATTAGACATTATGAGGTTGCGGTTTGTATAAAAAATCTGATTTGCAATAGCTAGGCCTCTTGTGCTGGTATACAGTTAAATTAAAACAATGGAATACCATAACTACTATTGTGACTATCCCCTTTGGAAAAAATTACACTTGAATTTGAGAATGTCCTCAGACCTTAAGGTGGCCAGTCTACTACAGAACCCCAATTAAAGCCCAGACTAGGGTCTAGAACCCACGCCTACAAGATTCGATACAACTTCATATGTTTCACATAGTGAAATATGAGAGACAGACCTGCTGGGCAGCCTGAACATTGAATTGGTCCATAAACTACCCTAACACAAGGGTAAGCCCTGATTTCAACTTCCAAGGTCCCAGCTTAGCTTAGCTTCCTACAAAGCCAGGCAATCATTTTCTAGGAAAATATGGTGTCAAATCCCCCTGCTTTTAGGAGACATAAAACATGCCAAGAAATGTTTACGTTTGTCGAAATCAATATCAGGAAGACATATAGCGACCGTAGCAATGATTTTACAGGGTGCAAATAGGGTTACCACACAGAGATCTGCTGCAGTTTCTAACTTAAACTCAAACTGAAATAACATTCATTCATTTATGTGAACCCCTAAAGGTGGAATGGAGATGTGGGATTACCTTGGATGTAGGATGACATCATTATTAGCATTAGCTTGCACACTGACTGTGTACATACATGCTAGTGGAGGCTCATCATGATTCATCACCAGCCAATTAGGACACGGAGTGCATTCTGACTCAGAGGAACTGCCTTGTGCTTTACTTATCCAGAACACACATCACATTACATAACAGGGGACTCCAGATTCACATGATAGTTGTTGGGAAATCATAGAAATGAAACGGGTTGGCATTTCAGGCCGAGTGAGCATGCGGTTTGCCCATCATCCATCCACATAAGCGAGTGAGGCCTTCCACTGAACACGGACGACTTGACCTGTGAACCCTGAGCTGAATGTAATGAGGGACAAATCGGCTGTATTTTTAGACAAACAAAAACCTAAGGTCAGAAGGTGAAAACGTACACAGTTTCCTTTTTTCTAAATGCGTGTGGCTCTACTGGCTTGTCTATGAGCTTGTTTGTTGTTATGATACAGTATTACTAAAGACAGTTGGGGGAACAGAACAGCTTATAGGAGGTGGCAGTATTTCACACTTGTACTACTGTAGGCAGTCTGTGCAACTGTGCGTTGGTGTGTGTGTGTGTGTGCGCATGTATTTATGCGTGTGTATGTCTGTGTGATGTAGGGCTTAGGAGTGGTGAGGAGAGACCTCAGCTCCCAGCTTGGGGCGTATAATCTATGGTTCATTTGCAGCTTTTCTCCCCAGTATGACAAGCCGTTTAGAAGACGTAGCCTCTGCCGCTGACCCAGTTCTGAGTGGCTGCCTCTGCCTGTGTCTCTCCACAGCCAGTGCCCTGCCTCCCCATCATGCCCTGCTCCCACCACAGTCTAACTGACTAGAACTCTGCCACCCTCTGCCTCCGTGAACTGTGGAAAAAATAGGTCGCCCTGACCCACTTTTCTTCCTTTTTTCTTCTCTCCCCAAGACCGTGCGAGTTCTGCAGAGTATGATCGAGGGAGACAGAGAGAAGGGGGGTGGCGGGTGGGGAGCGGCGAGGCAGAGAAAAATAGAGGGTCATCCAAGAGAGACAAAGACAGAGAGAGACTCCCCTCATGAGCCCCAGTACTTGTGAGATCTTGTGGCCTTTGAAACACAATTGACCCTTATCAGCTTGGCCTGTATATACAGTAGACAGAGCAATTATCCCACGCCTTCGTTAAACAACCAGCTACTGCTCTTAGTGTGCAAACATCAACCAGGCGACAGTGCCCAGATGCATGCATGCACGCACGCACGCAAGCACGCACGCACGCACCGGTGCAGACACACCCACACACCCCCACACCCCCAAACAGTATACTGACTTATCTTTTATCAGAATGTTAATGCCTTATTTGAAAAACATGCTGCTTTACATTGTTTTACCAAGACAACTATGTATCTTCGTATTCTGAATCTTTCGCTGGTCTTCCTCACACATATAAACAAAAGTCACAAAAAAGCTCAATCTGTATGACAAAATCCAATTTAATGGCGTAAGGCTTGGAATATCAAAAGACTGGTATTTCATCAGTGATTTATTGACATTTTGCAAAGCTTACCTTTGTGAGAAATCTTTGAACAAGAAAATATTGAATGAATATAAAATGGGAATGCTAAAATATTAAAACATAAGTATCATAATGCGTAGCTATGTCACCTTGATACCGTTTGATGTCTTTCGGATTTAAGAAATAACGACAATAAGTTCAACAGGCAAGTTAGCCTGTCAGCACATGTGGAAAATCATATACCTATTGGCAGGTGAAGTCAGTACCTACACTCACAGGCCAATTCATGTACACCTATCCAGTATTTAGTATTAGCCTCTTTTGCATCCAGAGCAGCCTGTGATATTGGCAGCATGGAAACAAGTTGTTCGAGATTTTCGTTCATGCTGATGTAGTAGCATCACGAAGTTCCTAGAGATTATTTTGCCGCAGATTCATGCAGCATCAGATCCCTTCACTTTCTCTACTTCGTTTATAATCACATTTATTTTATTGGCCACCAATCTGCCCACATTTGCCCATCATGACAAAGTAAAAACAGGCTTTTAGAAATGGCATGTCAATGATATCCACTGACCTCCGTCCCTCATTTAGAGTATGAACACCATTGTCATGCTCTCATCTGTGTTCCTCCTTTCCTAGTGTATGGTGCTGGTCACTGTTTTTGGATTCCTTTTGTAACGTTATTCTGTTTCTGTCTTAGTTATTTATTAAGTCCTCTGTTTTACCTGCACCTATGTTCAGCCTCCTACTCTCCACAGAACAGAAATGTGCCATTGAAAATGCAATAATAAAATCTCATGTACATAAGTATTCACCCCCTTTGCAATGACACTCCAAATTGAGAATTGTGCAAAGGCATAGACTGCTGAAGGTTATAAAAAATGAAAGTTCCCAGAGGCTCAGTGAGCTCCATCTTTGTGAAATGGAAGAAGTTTGAACAACCAACTCTTTTTAGAGTTTGCTGTCCAGCCACACTAAGTAACTGGGCAAGAAAGGTTTGGTTATGGAGGTGACCACAGTTCATCAACGCTCCCCATCCAATTTCAGAGCTTAAAAGGATCTACATGGAAGAAGGGAAGAAACTGCCCAAATGCAGGGATTCAAAGCTGGTAGAGGAAGACTTGAAGCTGGGATTTCTGCCAAAAGCGCTTCTATATACTGCTGAATTAAGGATCTGAATACTTTTGTAAATCAGATACATCAGAATTGTATTTTCAATAAATTGGCATACATTTCTACAGACAGGTTTTTGCATTGTCAAAACGGATATATTGATATGGATTGGTATGGATTAGGGGTGTAACAGTACGTAAAAGTCATGGTTCGGTACCTACCGCAGATTTCAATTCACCGTTTTGTACGATTTCGGTACCGTGGAATAAAAAGAAACAAACAGTTTCTTTTAATTCATTATGAAGTTTTCCCAAACAGGGGACCTGATGATACTGGAAGCCCCTCGAGATCTGGATTGTCGTTTGCGTTCGCCATGTTTATTTACAAGGTTGCATAATGTACTATACCTCAAATCGCATAAAATATAGTATATGCCAGATTAATACGCAATAACATTTTTAAGTCCCTAACGGTCCCAATACTGGTATAGTAGCTTACTATATACTAACAGTACGTGCTTTTAGAATGTAGTATGTGATTTGATATTCAGTCCTAGGCAACTTCAGTTGATAAGATACAGCTCTAAAATCCATCTCCGGGGGGAGTTTAGAATTTTTATTCTGCAAAAAGAAAGTAAAGCGCGTAGTTAAAATGAGTCTGTATTCATTGGGATCACGGTGCGTACTGAACCGAACGTCCTGTACCGAACAGCACGGCACGGATACGTGTACCGTTACACCCCTAGTACGGACAGATAGGAAAACATTGGATTTGATCCAATTGCAAATGAACACAAGAAATTGAAGGATACTTTCCGAAGCCACTGTAGCTTGGATATATTCAGGAAGCACCCGCAGTAAGTTGATGTGCAGTGACAGAGGTAGTTGGGGTTTAAACACATGCATTTGGGGGTCAGGTAGCTAGGAAACACAATAGATAATAAATCACAGCAGCTGTGTATGTGATGATTGGAAAAGTGTGTTTGTGTGTGTGTGTGCAGTTTCCATAATCATGTAAGTGCACGTTATGTGTGACAGAGCGTGGGTGTGTGTGTGGGTAGAGTCCCTAAAGTGTGTATTGAATCGGTACTAAAAAGTCAGTAGTTCACCCTGTCTCACCTCAAATTCCATGCAGTACATGAGCAAGCAAATGCAGGGACAGGGCTGATACCGGACCCAACAGTGAAGTTCCTACGCCATGGGGTTGTGTGTAATGCGCAGTATTAGCCGTTGCCTGAGAGAGGAGGTTGACCCGGCACTGAACTTACAGCAGCAGAGTGCTAAGCTTCTGTGTGCTAATGGTGACCTACTGTGAGGCAGCACAGACCTGGTGAAGCTTCAGAGACACAGTCATCAGCAGGAATCTCGCTGCTGTTCCCCTTTCACCTCCGCTCGCCCAAGCTTTGCTCAGCTCAAAACACAACTTGGACAGAAACATGACCCAAAAAACCTCACCCGAAACCGACCGAAACAGTCACCAAGCTTATCACCAGCGGATTGGTCAACAGTGGAACATGGCCTAACTCGCCGTTGGGGTGAATATCTGTCGGATGGGTTAATGGGGCCTGTGTGGTTTGAGGCTTAGGAATGGCCAATGAGTAGAACAGTCTAAGCCCGTCTGGGCTGCATTTAGGTAAGGTCTGGTCTCCTCATAACCATCAAGGTAAACTCTGCTGAATGGAATGGTAGGGGGCTTACATTACAGAGGAGAGAGTGGGAGAGTCTTTGGTAAAACCACATGCAGACCATTCGTCGTTATCTCTGTCAGCCAGCTCTGGTCCAGCTACAGACACGCACACACAGTTACACAATGCCTATAAGGCCGTTACATCCCTTGTCTACTAGCTAACAACCACAGAGGTATGTGTGGGTGTGCTAATCTGTGTGTAAGCGCACGCTTTGTGTGCATGTACACAAAGCATGCTACATTATCTGTACAATTGTGTCAGTTACTACTGTCACTAGAGTACACCATTGATTCAAATATACCTGAGATATGCATTAGCTTCTCCAGCGCCGGCCCCATTACCTTGCATATAAATACAGTTACACAAGCTGTTGTGTTTGTGCAGCGCTAATGCTAAACCTTGATGTGCAAACAAGGTTATGCAAGCGGAGGGTTACTCAGGGGCTGCTAACCCTGCATGTAAACACTACTATTAAAATGTCTGTCTGAAAAATACCTAGGTTACATTCAGAAAATATTGTCATATGCTACCTTCCACACACAATAGTGTCCTTCAATACATAAAAAGTAGGTGTTTTTTTCGAAAGCTTAATAATGACAAACCACACCTACAGTTCTGGGGTAAAGAAAAGTGAATGGGTACTTTTACCAGAGTCAGTCGCTTCAGTCACTAGACGTTTCAGTGTTATTTGTTTAAATTAGCCTTACGATTAGGTCAGGCCGTGAATTACTATGCAGCATTTTTATGTATGAAAGACACGTGACGGGAATAGCCCAAAAATATCTCTCAGCGAACCTGTGTTATCTGATTTCTGACCAATGTCCGCAGTAACAATGTTGGTGCCGACAATGGAACAATAACCACTGCTATATAAATCAATTAAGAGACCATTCCTAATGTTTCTTAAATCAGCATCACTACATGTATGGCAGCCATTCCATTCCAGCGCCTGTGAAATTCCAACACAGGCACACCTCATTTAACTTATAGAGGTACTGATTAGGTGATTGCCTGAACCAAATATAATTTAACGAGGAAAGTATAAAAAAAAACACTGCTGTGGTCATCACTACGCTCTTACAATAAGACCAGCTGGATGGCAAAAAAAGTGCAACTCGTCCCTCAAAGGTCATTTGAATAAAATAAATAGCTCTTCAGCATGAGTTGAAAAGAATAGCTTTGAGGGAGGAAAAGAAGTGTTTAATTCTGGCTTTACTGGCAGAGGGATACAGTGAGCGTCAGTTTACTTCCATCCATCAAGTTACAGATATTGGGGACAACAAAGCTACAGACTGGCAGAGGGACAACTGACCGTGATGACCATCAACTCATTTAACTGTCACTCAACAACCGTAGGATGACATCAAGTGACCCACAAAAAGAATGGCAAACAGCAGCAGGGGTGAAGTGCATGACGAGGACGGTTCAAAACAGTATCCTAAGGGCAGGGCTGAAGTCCTGCAAAGCTAGAAAAAAGCCCATCAATGAGAAGCAAAGAAGAGCCAGGCAAAGTTTGCAAAAGACTAGACCGTAGAGGAATGGAGTTAGGACATCTTCTCTGATGAATAAAATGTTCAGCTTTGCCCAACATCTGGTCGTCTACTGGTTAGACAGAGACCTGGAGAGGCCTACAAGTCAAAGTGTCTCGGACCCACTGTGAAGTTTGGTGCAGGATCGGGGATCTGGGGATGCTTCAGTAAGGCTGAAATCAGGCAGATGCGTCTTGAAGGACACATGAATCAAGCAAAGTACAAGGTTATCCTGGAAGAACACCTGCTTCCTTCTGCTCTGACAATGTTCCTCAATTGTGAGAATTTTATTTTTCAGCAGGACAGTGCTCCCTGCCACACAGCCAGGTCAATAAAGGTGTGGATGGAGGACCACCAGATCAAGATCCTGTCATGGCCAGCCCATTCTCCAAAATATTTTAAAAAAATCATACAATGTGATTTGGGGGATTTTTGTTTTAGATTCCATCACTCAAGAGTTGAAGTGTACCTATGGTCAAAATTACAGACCTCTACGTGCTTTGTAAGCACAAAAACCTGCAAAATCAGCAATGTATCAAATACTTGTTCTCCCCACTGTATTTAGAGAAGAAGCAGTAAGCTGGTATTCTGACTATATTGGAGTGGCCAGCACAGTCATCGGTTCTCAACCCTATTGAGCTGTTGTGGGAGCAGCTTGAACGTGTTGCATATAAGTAGTGCCCATTAAGCCAATACAACTTATGGAAGGTGCTTCAGGAAGGATGAGGTGAAATCTCGTCAATTTACCTCAACAAATTGACAATTAAAATGCCAAAGGTCTTCAAGACAATAATTGCTGCAAATGGAGGATTATTTGATGAAAGAAAAGTTTGAAGGACACAAATATTATTTATAATATTAAATGACTATAATTAAAAATAAATGTTCTAACCTTGACAATGACTATATTTCCTATTCAAACTATTATGTACATTTATCATGAAAATAAAAAATATGATATATATAACATTATAAATGCAACATTGTTTGTAAGCTATTCTAAATAAAGTTGTTTATAAGCCAACCCCAACCTGACACATCATACATTGGTTTATGCTTAGAAAAAGTGCACCCTCTCTGAACATCACTTTAACATCTTGCATCAGGTTAATGGTCGAACTAACTAGTATCTGTTAACAATGTATTGACCATGAAGGCTATCGCAAATCCGGAACCGGCTATTAGGTATGAAGCACGGCTACATGTTTACTGCGCTGCACATTTGTACAATGCTAGTTGTGAGGGCGTTTAAATAATAAAAGGTCAAGTTTAAGTTATAAAACACAGTTGCTGACATGGTTATGTCATCATTAGCATCGATGGAGGCTGTCAATCACTGTAATGTATTGGCGTCCTTTATTAGCAACCTGTGTTCCACACAATAGTCATGCTTCCTAATACATTATTTGTTTGAAACTGAACCCTCCCCTCTTACTTAAATGGCCTGTCCCATATAGTATCTCACGGCGGCAGGCCGAAACACGTTAGGTAGCTAACAGTCAGACTGAGCCTGCAAAACTACACAAGAAGAAAATATGAAATGCTCGTACGTGAGAGGGGCAGACAAAGGACGTGGGATAGTGTGTGTCCATAACATTAGTAAATTGGCGGCTGCTGCTACTAATTGTGTCAAACATGAATAGCTTAGCGGTTATTAGTGAATATGATGGTTTGACGGTCACGTAAGAAAGCTCTATCCCTGTCCTTGACCATCACGTACGGCCACCAGACAGAGGTTAAGAAGACATTGATACAATTCCATCATGTAATTCTAACATTATGCATTTTGATTATAATGACGCAAGTGTTGATTATTATGATGATAGCGACATTGCTACTGATCACAACTTAGCAATGTTGACGTTTACCCTCCCCTGGCTCCCAGAAAGCTCTGACAGTGATCCAGGTATGTGGCCTTTCCAGCAGTCAGATGAGTGAGAAAAGGAAAGTATACGAATGCACTTAATTGATCACGATTTAGAAACTGTACACTTGAACAAATTGGCTAAGTGCTTCGTGTATCACTGTAGCTGTAGCTTATAAGGACATATGTGCCCTTCAGATGAATATTTTTTTACTAACTAAGTTTTCTTTTTGAAAGGGGCAGCAATGCAAGCATCTTTGGAAGTGGCAGTTCCATTCAACAATAGAGACAGAAGGTATGTTTAAAATGTTGCTGGTATGTCTTTGATAAGGACAACGAGGTAGAAAACTAAACCCCCAAATCACTAAAACCATCACTGCCCAATGGCACACCCTTCTTGAACGCACCCCGGACTGTCTTGTGACATAATTTCACACCTGGTTCCCATTAGTCAAAGTAGTACATGTATTTAAACGCTTCTGTTTCCCATCCCTTGTCGTTTATTGTTGCGGTCATGCTGCCTCAGACCTGCAGTACTCTGGACCTTACCTTTGTTCAGGCCTTGCCCTCTATTGTTTTCTTTCCTGAGTTATGCTAAGCGAAGTCCAGGCTGCATCCCATTTACGGAGTTACTATTTTGTTTCAGTTTTGGTGAATAAATACTCCATCCTGTAGAAGCTCTTGTAGTTGGCCTCATTTCTCAAGAGTGACAGGTGAAACAAAGATAATAATAGAAATAACGAAAAACGGAACTGATGTGGGTTCAGTTAGTTTTTCACTAATATATGTTAAAATATATAATACGCCACTATTATACCAAGTCATATGCATTTTAGAGATGTAGTATGTAGAAAGCTAGAATTTATTTTTTACAATATACATCACATTACTGATTAACTCTGTGAGCTGGCTTGCATCCATCATCTATAATATTTAACAAATTAGCTGTCTAAAATTGCTAACAGCCTCAAAGCAAACCAGGCTTTGCTTTATCTTATAAAGCAGATCTTTACCACTGTTCCATGGGACATACCTATGATGTTGGCCTAAAACTACCTTAATCCACATTGCAGGGAGTTTTTCTTATCAGCATGAGTGCCAGCTTTCTGCCCTTCTGTCAGAGCTGGAAAGTTATCTTAAATCCACAATGACCTGGCACAAGGCTATTACTAAAGATGGTTAAGATGTGTTATTCCTGCATTTTACATTTGACACTCACTAAAACACGATCTGTTCAGTTCGATACTGTAACACAGATTTTGACTGCAGATATTTTTACAGTTTACTAGTTTAACAGAAGCTGTTATCCTAAGCGACTTACAGTTAGTGCGTTAAGATATGAAGGTGGAACAACAATACAACCAAGTGATCTTCACTCAAAAAGTAGCTATCAGCAAAGTCAGTGTCTATAAATTCCAGCCGTCTTAAAAACATTTGCTCTGCCATTAAGATGTTTACTGTAGGAGCATTTGGCTACATTCCAAAATTCTATTTACACCACCCAGGCTGGAGGGGGTAATACACATTTGCTCAGTTTTTATTATTTTTATAGCAGGAACATTTGCCTACACACCCCAATTCTGTTGACATCACCTTGCTTGGAGGGGGGTAATATTCAGGAGCATTGTGCTCTATGTTTGGAGGTAGTGGACTTGAGATATGGCAAGGTGGCATGTTTACATCAGTGTAAGAGGTGAATCTTGTGTAGTGTGAATCAGCACAAAGAGGGCAGTGACACAAAATGTACAGTACAGTGCAAAAGTCATAGGCACCTAAACGTTGCACTTGGGCCATTTATTGGGCTAGCAAGTGTATTAATAAAAAATCTTTCCATATATATATGTATATATGTAAAGAGAGATAGATATATTACAAATGAACTCATTCCAAATAAATGACTTTAGTTTGACTTTCGGGTACTTTACACTTTTGCACAATACTGTATAAGAAATACAAAGTAAGGAATTGCTGCCTAATGTATCATTACACCCTTCATGAAAAGTTTCATTTCGCTGTGATAATTGCTCTATTCACTATGCAGCACATATATTAAATACATCAGAGGGGCAAAAATACCACGATGATCAAATATAAAAATACTCTGAAAAGCAGTCAGCCCTGTTAAAGAAAGAGGGAGTATGACAGGAGCAGGTACAGATTTATGATTGGGACAGCTGCTGCTGCTGTAGCTGAGAGGACTGACTCAAGGCAACTGCAATAACATGAATCCCCCAGCCAGCTCATTGAGGACATGAATCACTTTAGTCACACACTGACCTTCAAATTGACATCCTGGGATCGGTGATCGAGTCGAGACAATGACTAAACCTGCCTGACCCGCCATTGGCTGCCATTACAATGAAGCATGCAGGACCCAGGGCTCAGAGGGGCTGCTGTTTTTTTCTACAGCTCAGATCATGACAGAAGTCATCCAAGGGGTAGAGACCAGGGGAAGCCATGTATCTAGCTGGCTCAGATACTTTGACCTCCAGACTTTTTTACCTCAGACTGGAGTGAATGGCCAATGAGACAACAACCCACAGCTGCACGTTCTGCTTGTATGCCACTGTCAGTCAGCCACCATCTGCCCCTTCCTATGGGCAAAAGCAGCCTGGGCCGAATGTCAGTTGGACGTTAATTTACCATTTAAGTACTCGCTAGTGAAATGGTATGATGTGATGACCCTAACGGTACCACTGACTCCAAGCGTCAGAAGGTTCTTGTTGACTGAGAATGTAGCATCTTCTGCCCCAATTGGTAGAGATGAGCTGATCAGGGAGCAAGTGAAAAGCTGAAAGGATGTCAAACGATAATATAAATGCAGGGTACATTGCAGCTTACATAATTAACAATGTACAGGCTATGGGATTTCTAGTAGGTATACAGACAAATGCAGAGGAAAAACTATCTTCCTGAATTTGAAAATCCTATACCTATACTTAATGGGTCCTTAATAATGTGCATCTCAAGCAACATAGACCTCTGGAAAATGTGAGAGACCATTGCACCTTCTTTCCTTTCCAAAAAAGTAAAAAAGGAAGGTTTTGAGTGAGGAACAGCAGGGTTCAAATTAAGAGCAACTCAAAACTTTCCTTTTCAACTTTATGGAAAGGAAAGAAAAGGGTGCAGAGTTCTCCAATTCTTTCAAGAGCTGTGTATCTTGTCTAGATGATCAGATGGAATCGAGGCAAAAACGGCAAAAGGAAATAGGCGCTGAAATGTCCATCGATGACTGTAATCATTTTTTTCTTTTTGATGATCAGTGCTTGTTTCTTTCATCTCAACTTGTGTTATCATTTATTGAGGGGAAAATAAGGGAAACCACACAAAGTTCTCTGAGAAATGTGTTGTTGCTTTTGTGTGTTCAGTTTTTTAAAAAGGCACAATAAAGAAAATACTTTCTAAACACTAGCTTTCTGGTCACTGTACCTAGTATGGGCACCATAAAAAAAATCAGAATATATTTGTTTTTATAAGGCAGTTGTCTGTGTGAGATGCTGAGAGTCTGCTCGATATATTTAACTAGCTAGCAAGTTGTTGCTCCAGCTAACATATTATATACTAGCTGTTTAGCTTGCATTTTAAAGTTTGAATAACTATGTTTATTCTATCCTCTAGCTAGCTTGGTAGTTATCTATGGTGACCTAATTACATCAATGATAGCTATCAGCAACAAAAATAGGGCACTCTAGTACTTTACTGCCAACTTCTAGTTTGGGTTAGTTCATCTGTGCTACCTGAAAACAAGTTATTGACTGCCGTTACGAGGTGTTAAGTACTCTCAACAGACAAATTTTACACTATCTAATGGGTCCGTTTCACATAAGGACTGTAAATACTGGCAGGGGATGTTGGGAGTTAGGTTGGGTGAAGGGTGTCACATGATTAGATCTCCTTCTGGAGACTTACCTAAAAAGCCTCCTCAGCAATCAGGTCAAGGTGGAGCTCTGGCCTTAATGCCAAAGGGAGAAAGATAGAAAAGAGAGGGAAGCCTAAGGAGTTAAGGAATGAAGATCACCAAACCACAGGCAGCAGTCATTATATTAACACTATTAATCTCACTGCTTACTGGACACTTTTAGTCAAAGTCACTTCCATGGTTATCAGTCTAGCAAATCTTTTTTAATTTCTACGGCTGCTGGATATTTACCGGCCAAATCCAGGTTAATTGCCTTTGCTCAAGGGCCGAAGAGAACATCAGAGTATGAGCCAGCAATCTTCTGGTCACCAGTCCATTCTCCCTAAGTAATAGGGCACAGCACTGCCTACAGACATCTTCCCTCCTTTCTCAAATGGCGTCTCGCACTCTTACACCGCACAAGGCAGGCAGATGGCAATCCTTGATTGGGCATCTCGTAATCTCATTCCAAGGTAATTCCACCCAAATGCACGGAAGATCTGGTAATATCAAACATAACGTTGCAAGCAAAAAAAAAAGGCCTCTGTTTGATGAGAATAAAAAAAGTGTGTGTGTTTTTTAACCAGTAAATATTCAAGTTGGGTTAAGATGGATTGACCCCTTGTAAACATCTAAAAGCAGAAATTGTCACAGGCTCTCTTTTTCAGTGTCATCTGAAAACTACAACTTCTGCTTGTCTACCATGGTTAGATAACTACAGGCCATTGCTGTTACTAATGCACAAGCTGGTTAGCTTTCTTTCATTTCATATGAAGTGGCTAGCTCAGGCTTGGATGTAATGCAAGTAACAAAGTAAAAAGGTATTTGATCCCCTGCTGATTTTGTATACTTTCCCACTGACAAAGAAATGATCAGGCTATAATTGTAATGATAGGTGTAGTTGATCAGTGAGAGACCGAATAACTACAAAATACATGTCAAAAATTGTATAAATTGATTTGCATTTTAATTAGGGAAATAAGTATTTGATCCCCTCTCTGTCAGAAAGATTTCTGGCTCCCAGTTCTTTTTTATACAGGTAACAAACTGAGATTAGGAGCACACTCTTAAAGGGAGGGATCCTAATCTCATCTTGCTACCTGTATGAAAGACACCTGTCCAAAGAAGCAATCAATCAATCAATCATATTCCAAACTCTCCACCATGGCCAAGACCAAAGAGCTGTCCAAGGATGTCAGGGACAAGATTGTAGACCTACACAAGGCTGGAAAGGGCTACAAGACCCGTGGTGAGAAGGCGACAAGGTGACAACAGTTGGTGCAATTATTCACAAATGAAAGAAACACAAAAGAACTGACAATCTCCCTTGGTCTGAGGCTCAATGCAAGATCTCACATCGTGGAGTTGCAGTGAACATTAGAACGGTGAGGAATCAGACTACACAGGAGTATCTTGTCAATGATCTCAAGGCAGCTGGGACCCCAGTCACCAAGAAAACAATGGGTAACACACTACGCTGTGAAGGACTGAAATCCTGCAGTGCCCGCAAGGTCCCCCTGCATAAGAAAGCACATGTACAGGCCCGTCTGAAGTTTGCCAATGAACATCAGAATGATTCAGAAGTAAACTGGGTGAAAGTGTTGTGGTCAGATGAGACCAAAATCGAGCTCTTCGGCATCAACTAAATTCGCAATGTTTGGAGGAGGTGGTATGCTGCCCTTGACCCCACTGTCAAACATGGAGGTGGAAACATTATGCTTTGGGGGAGTTTTTCCTGCTAAGGTGACGGGACAAGTTCACCACATCAAAGGGATGATGGACGGGGCCCATGTACAGTCATATCTTGGGTGAGAACCACATTCCCTTAGCCAGGGCATTGAAATGGGTCGTTGATGGGTATTCTTCCAGCATGACAATGACCCAAAACAGACGACCAAGGCAACAAAGGAGTGGCTCAAGAAGAAGCACATTAAGGTCCTAGCGAGTCTCCAGACCTTAATGCCATTGAAAATCTGTGGAAGGAGCTGAAAGTTTGAGGTGCCAATCGTCAGCCTCTGCAATGAGTGGGACAAAACCCTGAGACGTGTGCAAACCTGGTTGCAAACTACAAGAAACGTCTGACCTCTGATTGCCAACAAGTTTTGCAACTACCAAGTCATGTTTTGCAGAGAGTTCAAATAACAATTTCCCTCATTAAAATGCTAATCAATTTCTGACATTTTTGACATGCGTTTTCGGGATTTTTTTGTTGTCATTCTGTCTCACACTGTTAAAATAAACCTACAATGAAAATGATTGACTGATTGTCAGTAGGCAAACATACTAAATCAGAAGATCAAATACTTTTCTCCTCACTATTAATTTACATTTTTCAACTCCAGCGCTAGACTTCTGCCAAACATAAAAAATGATTAGTGATTTACTGAATTATGTTGACAGTCTGAAAAATGTTGCATGGTAACATGAAGAAAATAATTGTCAAGGGGAGCAAATTCACTAAACTAAATTGATACTATATACTACTTACTAGGTCACTCCCAATTCAGAATGGTTGATTTTCCAGACCTATACAACATGCACCGTGGGCAACAGCCTGGTGAAGAGGTTAAACACACCAACAGACTTCTGAAGAGGGCCCTGGCTGTGTACCACAGATCTCTCCCTGTCTGGTTGTCAAGGCCACCACCGCATGCACCTGAATTGCATTAGTTAACGCAACTTCGGTGATAACAAATGTGTATACCCAGATAGGTTCAGTTGGGAAGGAAGGAACAATATCAGTCCATATGTCAGAACCTGTGAATGATTAGGCCAAATTAGATCATACTGAACTCTCAATAACATGTTACATTTGACGTATTTCTATGATTACTACAAAACAAGTGGTACTGATCAGTAGGTGATCAAAATCAGTAGGGTTTATTTTAAACAACTAGAAGCTCAGTCTGTCTGGGTAAGCTATTGTACATTTATCTCAAATGTTAATAATATTCCTCCTTCAGCAGTAGTGTATATGCAGCAGGCTATGCTGTATATGTCCTCCCAAAGCACCCGAAGTCCCATCTAGTCACCACTCTCACACCTCCCCTCACAAGGGCTCCTGTTGCCCGGCAACAGCTAGCCTCATCACTAACAGTCTAAAAGAGCTCCCAAAAGTTATACAATTACAGTTGATTGCGTGGAGGTGCTGGGGAGTACTTCATAATAGGAATCAGGTTATTGTTTCCACAGCACTAAAACGATTAAGGATGCACTTCTACGACAAGCACTGGCTGAAGACTAAAAACCCATGACCACCAAAATGGGAACCTAATCTGAGCTTATCAAGTTTTGTGTCAAATAAAAGCTAACAGTCTTTGAGAGTAATGAAGGGAAATACAGTGTTTAAACAGTTTGAAAACTTGTCTTAGAAAATATCTACCAAAAAAACTTAAAATACATTTAAACAATGTGGAAGCCAAACAATATCAACATGTATTTTTTTGGGCAAACGGTTTTGGCTTCTCTTAGCTTAATAAATAATGCCTACTGTTTCCATTACAAAACCACATATATAAACCTTTAGGCCTCGTTCATATATAAAACCTTTTTGACAAGGATTTGTCTCCCTCATGACAAAGATAATCCACAGAAGTAACAAGTTAAACTAGACCTACATATTACTGGATGTTAAACTTTTGGTTCACCAGCCACTGTGGCAGGCGATTAGTCTATCAGCCAGACACCTATTTGTATGCAGTGAAATTGTGGACTTGATGTCCACATGATGAGCTGTCCATTATTTCAGGAATAAATGTGAATTCTAAAACAAAATTCTGGCAAACCAGAAACTATTATTCAACAACACTGTTGTATAATGTACTGTATTCTAATGTACCACACTGCAATGAACTCTACACTGCTGTGCAACAATGCGCTGTGATGTTTTGAGCTGATTTGTAAGCAGACAACAATCAAAGCTATATACATTTTGTCAGAACTAGTAAACATGACGGGATCAACATTGCTCTTGAAAACATTTTAAAATAGCCTAGCCTTTAGCGGTGTTTGAACAAGACCAGTAACTCTGCAGCCGTTACAGTTGAAAGTGTCTTTCACTACCAAGGAGCCACACACCTGTCGTTTCAGCAGATTTTAGTCAGCTGTGAGGCTACTGAGCGGACCTAGAGGAGTGGATGGAACTACTGGGGTAGAAGGGCAGGTTGAGTTTAGTGAATGTAGGACAGATCTGGAATCCTTCCAGTGTGTGCCTATTAACTTGGAAATAGTAAGTGCATAGAGTTGCATGGTTTTTCAAACGTCACAATCAATTATATTAGTTGGGCATGCGTTTAAAGGTGAAAAACCATAAGCCACAGTGTAATTTTGTTTTCATGGAATTGCTCGACTGGGAAAATCCCAGATAGCAGCTCCTAGTACCAGACACACAGTCACTGTGAAATCATCAGAGCACATTTTTTCTGGATTTAGCCAACGACATTTGAATGAATTCATAGAAAAGAGAGAATAGAACAAATAAATAAATATGTTTAATTGAATAGGAATTCCTGTTCTATTAATTCCATTTCTATGTATTCGGCGAAATTTAATCCTGTCCTAGTCGTCAAAATCAGAATAGATATAATTTGAAGAACTGGGCCACAGATCCTACTCTCCTTGAACTTGGCCCCTGCTCTATAAAAACTTCTCTCTTGGAAAGCCACATGACTCAGATTTCAGTCTGCCCATGGATTCAGACAACAGGGTGTGTGTGTGTGCACGTGAGCCTGAGTGTGTGTGAGCATGTGTTTACATGAACGATAATCCAAATATTGACCACTGCACTGTGCACTATGAACTCTCTGGTCAGTGCTCTTGGATTATTACAGCTACCTACGGACAAAGTTTCACAGTTTCCCTAACACTCCCCTTCAGGAACGAAATACATATCTCAGACCAAATCTTACATCACACAGTATATGCAAGCCTCCCCCTCCTTCCACCTCCTGTCTTCCTATGCAATATATCCATCATTCATTCATAAATTCTGAAAACTCCTCTTTAGTTAATTGCCTGGGAAATTTAATTTCAAACGAAAGCTTTTAAAAGAGAAAGATATAATTAAGTTGCCGGGATCTCTCTGCCCCCTCCTTGTCCAGGGGGCTGGGCAATGGGCCGGGGGCAGTGTGCTGCTCTGCGCTACTCTACATGGTGTCAGGGAGTCACACACGCCCATGTTTAAAGCAGAGGCAAGCCGGGCAGGCAGCGTTACGTAAAGCCTCCCCCTGCACAGGCTTACTGCACCAGACGCTGTGTCCTTGCCTGGGCTGCTTCAAGGTTCCCAAAAGGACAGGCTGCTAAGAAGGACGGGGCCCCTGTGATAGGCTGGCTGGGAGGGAGCGCTGTGCTGAGACTGCGCCTGTCTGCCTGCGACGGCCTTGGACTTTGAATTCTCCGCCAGACAGGCTCATGCATCAATCCCTCAGCTTACAAAGACAAGCCACTAACCTTCACAAGGCCAGGGACTCGTCAGGAATGAGTGGCATTTTCACTTAGCCAGGACAGCTTCTCTCTCCCCCAGATCTAAGCTCTGCTCTCAGTCCCTCCACAGAACCAGGTTAAATTAAGACAGTTGTATAACATTTGAACAAAATCACTCTGTGTTTCTAGCATTCTAATTAGCCAATGTGACTTGTTGAGATGCACAATTAAGCTCCTAGTTGGGCTCTCTAAGATTGACCCTGAAGTCCTGAAGAGACCGACAAACACAGGTAACCTAATGCATCCGTAATTAACTAGTACGTAGCCCAGAGTTCATGGTTAGCAAGCATACTTTGAAAAACGTATTATCAAATGATGTCACATTGGATGTTGGGGTCTTTTCCTTCTCAAAGGCCATTTATTATTCACAAGATAGATACATCCTGCTTTTGTGAGGTTAAATAAATTGTAAACACAGACAACCAGACACGCACAAAAGCAATGTATTGGTTGTTTTCTTTGTAAAACAAAAACACATCCTCTGGTGGCATACAGTAAAACTACTCCATTTAGAAACAATGTTATTCTGGGGGATCTGCTCCTGTCCAATTTGCAGTGAACCCACACTCCAAACACCAAGCCAGTGGCACTGGCCTGCTCGTCAGAGAGAGACCTCACTTTCCAACTAGCAGAAGCCGCACAAAAAGTAGAAGCCTTCTGCTGCACCTTTCCAGCCTTGGGCCATCATCTTCACCTCTGGAGCAGGAAGCCAAAGTCAACTCTGCTTTGCTCCTCTATTGTGACCACACCAACCGACCCAAGGAGACAGTCAGATCTGCTCACATCACCCTGTAGGTTTGTGCCGCTTCAGACTACAAAACAAAATGGCCTATATAGCCGAATATAAACAGGAGTAAAGTAAGACAGTACCATGGCCACGATATTGGGCCAGTGTGTGTAACCAAACAAGGTAACAGTATTCCGTGCACTCGTTGCCCCTGCTCCATTGATCAAGTTCCACAAATGAAATGGGGCACACTGTTTGTGTGGGCGACATGCTTAATTCATCTGACCCGCCACCCTCCCTTCTCTCTGCCGATCATTACGGGAGCGTTTTCAGCAAAGTATAAATAATTTACCCCAATCGCAAGAAATAACAATCAATGCGTGTGGATAATTGAGAGGCCCCGTTGTTCCAAGGCCATGGTGCAGGGAAGTGCGCTGGGAAGGGGAGTTGAGAGGGCGAGGTGGGAAAGGAACAGTATTTCAACAGAGGAACCGGGCAGCCAAGGCCAGTCAGTATCTCAGAAGGCTGCCTTCAGCCTCCCTCCATCTTTTCATTCCACCCTGCCTGCCTAGCAGGAGCCACAGCATTATAGGTACATTTTGTTGTTCCTGCCGGGTCATCAAAATTAGTCCCATTGACTTTGGTTCACTCCCTCCCCCCGCTCCCAGATTGGTGTAGATAGCGTATGAGAGTTGGAGCGATGGTGTGAAAGAATGCCCAACATGACACAGAATTTCTACACTAATTCATCGACTACAGAAAGAGATAAATAAAAATGTGTTTACCAAAGCAACATTTCTAGGAGTAAAAGTGTTGTATATTCAAGAGTTTAGTGAATGCAAGATTAGCATTCTGATCCCATATACAACTGTAAACCCTGATATGCTTGACTCCAACCATACGTTTATAAGGCCTACACACAGCTATCATGGATACGCCATGACACCTGTCATATCCAGTAGTTTACAGTATGCAGATTGCTGACAAATGACCTTACACCGTCCTGACACATGAGACTGAGCGTAATCCAAACATAGCTAGCACGTTTCAGTGGCTCAGCATTCATGAAAACTAATACAACTTAAGGCACACAAGCACAGGCATACATGAATGTATGCGCGCACACGCACACAGTATTTTAAAAAAAACTTTGCTTCACAATCAAATATTTCCTTAACCAATAATACACCAAATAATTTCATTCTGGCATTAAAATATGTTGCATACACTATAGCACAGGCGCTAACTTAACTGTAACACTGCAATATGGCTGTAACCATTTGGTGGAAGGGAAGACAACATTTATCTGCCCGACCAGGGTCCAGAGTCCAGTCTTGTGAGCGTTCAGCCGACCGAACATCATTTCATCATTTGTCATTTAAATATCCCCTAATTCCATGGAGGAAAACCACATATCAATAATCACTAGTAGCCACCAGACAACAAACCACACCAACAACAGGTTGTCTAGAGTACAGTACACCAGCTCAGTGTTGGAGGATGGTGGCTTGCATGTGGACCAGTTTATTCAAGAGCAAGGTAAGGTTAAATGTTAAGGTTTTAGTTATCTATTGCTCCAGTACAGTACAGAGCACTATAGGCAGCTACCATGAACATCCAGTACAAGATCAGGTCAAATAATTAAGCAGCTTAAACATCTTACAATAGGAGGGCTAAATGCCAGACCCCCAGACAGACAAAGTATTCTGAGTTTTAAAAGTCAGTTCACTTCAACAAAGCTCTGGCCTATATTTGACTAATCCACCCAAGTTTGCAGTAAAAATGGGCCCAGTTCAAATATGAATGTGCTGATGTGTTCCAAATCTTGAAAAGTAAACAGGTTTGTTGTTGGAGGGACGTTTTTCCAGGGTGGCTAAGCACACCTGAACTAACAATGCGGTCATGCCCGCTCACTCCCCTGTGACTCCCCCGGCCAAAGTTTTTCCTTTCCATGGATCCTACGGTCAAATGAAGCAAGATGAACACGTCATGATAATTAATCCAAATACTAGAATAGTTCAAATGCAGTCTACCTGTCAAACCAGTAGTTTCCTAAAATGTAGAAATGCTATAACAATGAATAAATTATTCAAAAGCATATGTAATATTAGGACACCAGTACTTTATATGTAGAAATCCACATGGCTATTTTACAAAATTGTTTATGAAGTAAATGATTTAATACTTAACAAATTCAGTCAGTAAATGCATCAACTGCACATTATTCTAGACACAGTTCCATTGCTGAAAACATTTGAGACATGCAATGCCAAACATTTCCTCACCTTCTGACAAGGAACAAGGAAGCATGAAAAATGAATTGACAATCATCAGCAATAAATAATATAGTCTAAACATTATAATGCCCAACTACACCACATAAATCTCTGAAATTAGGACAAATTTGGATACAATGGAGTGGCCTTTGAAGAAGCCAAGTTGAGGCTGAGGTTGAAAGAGCCAAGTTAATGTGTTTAATCAGGCTCAATAGGCAGAGGTTATACTCCTAGCTACTTAAATACTCGTCCTATGCAGCATTCTTATTTTAATGCAGGTTGAACTGAACAGATAGGTAGGCCTATCCCTGACCTATCATTTAGAATTTGTGTACGTTATATTGGCCTACCGCAGCGAGAACAGTGCAACAATTGTAACACTGTAACAACAAAAGCTAGAAAATGAACAGTGTAAGAAACACTAACGACAACGTAACAATGTGACAAAATTAAGGAATAACAAACAACACTGTACGCGCAAAATACATAATGTGTCAATACAATTAGTTGACAAAAACATTGTCGCTTTCTATGGCAAATATGGCCTGTTCAATGCGCGGTTATGTTTTGTTAGGGGGGGCTGCGCTGTTAATAATCTCGAACTGGCTATAATGTATCGTTGATGCCATTTAACAAAATGGAAACGACAATACCACAGCACTGGCTGATTTACTCCGACTTCTTTACGCAGCGTTTTCACACCGCTATTACACGAACTCGCCCATAGACTCGGGCTCCAGAAACAACCATCATCACATTAATCCTCGAAAACACGCTGTAAACATGTTTAATCCATGACACACACTCAGTCTGTGCCCTCGCAGATTTTACAGACTCTGACTCATAATCATTTCACAGCCTATTCTGTAGGCCTCCATTTATCTCGGCACGTACCTGCTCGGGTTTGTCTACCCCGCTGGCTGGCAGTGGACCCCACTCAACCGAAAAGGCGCATCCTTTTTCGACAGGAGGAAATCCTTCGGATAGTCTCAGTGAAAACGTCGCATTTCTCAAACACGTGTGAATTATTATGAAAAATGTATATCAAATGGAATATTTTATTTCCGAAACACCTCAGGTTAAGATCGAATTGATCAGGCTCCGCGACCTGTAGTTGAGTCTGACGGAATTGTTTATTCTCGGAATCCCTGAGCTCTCGAGAACTCAGCAGCCGCGACACTCCTCCTCTCTGCTGCTGACACTACCCTTAAAGGAGAAGTGGCTCTAGGAACCGTAGCTGAATATTCCGGAGTATTCTCAACTTGTTCTCATTTAAACTCGAGTTGAGGGGTGATCAATGTTAGCACGCGGTGCTATTAAAAACATTGATTCACTAACCGCCCATATTCTTTCAAATAATTATTTAAAAAACGTACCCCTAAATATGTCTGCCCTTTATAACAGTAGACCACTTTAAGGGTGTTCTGCCATGTAGGCTATTTGAATACTTCAATACCATATTCTAACCAAAATAAAAACTCAGTTTACATTAGGCTGCTCTGTCTCCAGATACTCAGTCCAATCAAATCAAATCATCTATAGAGAAGGTTGTGTGGATTGATCAAACTGCACTTGCGAAATGAAGAAAAGGTTGGTTATTTTATCGAATATATATTTTATTAAAATTATGAATTACATAAAGAATTCAGACGTACAGGTCAAATATAAGTACAGGGAAGTATTTTAGAATATACATTTTTCAAAATATTGTTTGTTGTTGCTAGAAAATCCCACTAACATATTACTTAAAAGGGCATGGACTTGTCTCCTCCTAGTTGTATAGAAAAAATCATACATATTGCCCCTTTAACTTTAGAGCAAACATTTTAGTTTACATTGTTATTGGTGTGTGCACACATGATGATGACCATAAATTGAACAAGGGCGATAATTTCTCTTTTGATTAAAATACACAACAGGTCTTTGGAAATATGACAACCTTGCTAAAGAAGGCTGATATTCACTTGAATACATCATTGTCATTATCATCACATCATCAAATACACTTTGACGGAAAGCAATGTTGTCATTAGCTAGCAAAATCAGGCAATTGATTGATTTTAGCTAGCTAGTTAACATTGTAATGCATTTTACATCAAAATGTAATCGTTGACTTAAAAATAACAACAAACGTTTTAGCTACTAATTACTCGACTTGTATTTTCAAATGCTAGTAACGCGCTTTAGACCCAAGTCTTCATGAGCTCTTGTCGAGGATGCATTGAGTAGAAAACACTGTTGGACATCAGCCCCCCAAAACTTTTTCAAAACTCTATTGTGAATAAATAAGTAATAAATTAAGAATAAGCTGGGATCGTTTTTTTATTGTTGGCACTAGAATCGAAGTCAATCGAGGTGTCAAAGCTCTTTACTTTGTAATCATGTGGGTAATTGTGGCAACCAGGTCAGGGACACCTACAAACCCTTTACAACCCCTAAAATAAAAGGATTGAATAGATGAAAATAGAAAATATCCCAATCTGAATACTTTTGTTTTAAAAATAAGTGCAATGAGGTTAATCGTTTTTACAGTAGTCTTTTAGGAAATTCTACCAGTGTATTACTATTTTTTGCTCACCACGATGAGAGGGATGATGAATTCAAATGGACAGCTATGAAGTTCACATGTAAGCTAGTTAGTCACACATATTAATGCAGCTAGTCAGATTATCAATATCCGGCTTTGTAAAAATTATGTCAACTTACATTGGATGCTTACCAAAATATGTCGTTTATGCTGAGCAACTATATAATTTACTGCCATTGTACTGCTAATTTAATGTGCGTTATGTAAATACCATGCAAATTGGAAGATCAAGCAGTAGTAATCCTAAAAAATATCGCCTACTGTGTATAACACATGAATATTATACCATAACTTTTTAGTGAATTATTGAGAAATATTTTGGTAACTGCCCAAAGAATTTTAATATAATAACATTTGCAATGCTGGCTAACACACATCTCAATTACTCAAACACAATAATTATGATACAAGATGGCAGAGTCAACTGGTCTAATTTTAAGAAACAGGTGAATGATGCTCTTGTCAAAATGATCTGGCATGTATAAAATGACACCGAATGGCCAAATGTACAAGCTATCGAAATCAACTGAAATCCATTAGTCTCACGTGGTATCTCATTTGGCTCAGGGGATGTGGGGCGCTGTATAATTTGTGGGGGCTGATATGTTTACTGTTTCCTTGTTTTCTGTGACATGTGATAATCTCTATGGTATGCTATCATTGTGATGGCCCACAGACAAGTCTTCCATCTCATCTGGCCTTGAACAAAATGTCTCAGAGGACCTGGGGAACATCTCTGTGTTCTTTCATGAATAAACACATCAACATAACATAACCTACTTCTCTTCTTACAGCGCTTCTTCCAGAGAAACTCTATTTCCAGGAGGGTAAGGATGCAGGGGTGTGGGGGAGTCGAGTTTCTCCCTCCACGCTGCCCTTTACTATATCTTTCACACAATGTTATTGGCTGTATAGGTTTTTGACAGGATACACACATACTTAATTGTTTATATGGCCTACACACATGTGCAAACACATACACACGCGGGCGCACGGACGCACGCACACACACACACAGACACACACACACACACACACAGCTTCAGTACTGGTTAATCAATGGCTGCGGTGTCTCATACCCTAAAGTAGGTTTAACCTATATTTGTTAAACAGTAATTTAATTCAATGTCAGTTTAATAAATGTAACATACTTAACTTGACGCTTATGTAGATTCTATAGTACTTTACAAGGTATTTTCTCACTTTACAACTGAGGTTAATGTAGGACTCAGAGATTAAAGTTCAGTTTAAATTGGCACTCATATCAACCTTGTATTCCCTGTGTTGATAGCCTTTTATTGTCACTGTCTGTTTAGATACTACATATGAAGAGGCTAAACTTAGAGACTATTGCGAAAAACATGCATCGTATACATTTTTGCCTAACTAAATGGCCACGATACTTCTAGAATTTTCTTCCTGACTACTGAGAGGTCATCCTTTAGGTTAGGGGGAGCAAACTGTCTCAGCAATTTAAGCAGTATCCACCCCTTTAACCTTTGAACTTTAGTGACCTATCATCTTTGAACTTTGACCTCAAATGCCACATGAATGGAGATACAATATCCTCTCTTTCATGCCTCCCCCAACCAGAACTCCCCTGACCTTTGCCCCCATGCTTTTCACAGAAATGTGGTTCATAGAACTTTCACCTTTGACCTTAGGGGAAGGACAGCCTGTGGCTGTTTTTGTGGCTGTATTAAGAAATCTTTAGTATTACTGTGTCAAACACAAAGGATCACACACAAAACATGTCTCTCGTAACAGACGTGATTATTTGTGTGTCACATCTGTGGAACTGGTGAGAGTGAAGTCAAACAGAACAATCATGACCATGGCGTAAGTGGAAGTGTGGCTTTTCTGGTGAGCAACAAAAGAGAGAAAAGAAGAAAAAGCATGTCATCTTTAAGAGGGCTGGTTAACAAGGTGTTTAAGAGCCATTTGTAAATGCATTCTGCTGTTTTACAGGGCACACTAGTTACAATCTTGTTAACACCCAAGATGACTTAATCTACCATGGAATCAACAAAAAGTAGATATTTTGTATCGTGTATCAAGGCTCATTAGCAAAATAGCCATAGTAGCCAAGAAAAATATATAATTATAGTAATATATTAATAACATTTCATGAATGGAAATCACAAAGATAACTCTTAAGCTCATGTAGAATTGTATCAATCTTTCAAATATCATAGGTGCTTGGCTGTTAACTAATAAAAACACTAGGAAAGTATTATGTGACAAGACAACCCCACATAATATATAGCCACACTATATACTGTAAGTCAAAATGACTTATAAATATAACTAGTCCAGTTGTTAGTCAGTCCATACTGTGGAATTTCTCAAATATAAAATACTTGAAAATAGCCATTCTAGCATGATTCACCTCCCACAAGTGCAATTTAGGATTCATTGAGTGGCAACCAAGATTTTAATCAGAATATTTGGATAAAATGTAGGAATTAAACAATCCAACCAACCGTTCAGTTCCCCAAATGGCATTTATGCAATTTCATTCCATCAGAAAAAAAGTATAAAAAGTATATGAATACCAGTGCAAAGGACTGCGGTTTTCAATGACTGGTCTCCTGAAATCAGTAGTGCAAATAGAGATGAGTTTAGCTTCATATGCCTAATTGTCTTTTAAGGAAGGGGGCCAGAGTTTCAGCAGACATTAACCCATGACCTTTCACCACTACTCCCAAATTTCATTAGGAAGGACTCCTAAGGTTTAGATGGAAGGGGCGGGCAGGTGCAAACGGGTAGGAAGACATGCTATTCTGTGACCTCTAAACTGAAATTATTCTAATATTATTTTATGGCTTCCATGTATGCAAATATAATGGATAGATTTATATTTTAGCATTTGGACTAGAGGTAATAAAAAAGTCTGAGAATGGAAGGTTCTGTTTTTATTAAAAGGAGACCCACCTTATTTGGTCTTTCATAGCAACAATTTGTCCACCAAAGTCTAAGTTCAACTGCTAATTGTGTAGCTAGCAGAAGAGTGGCTGCCATGTGTGATGCAAATTCGCCAGCATTGCACAGCGAGGGTAAAGCATCGTCAAAAGGGATTTGTTGATCTCATTGCGCTAGAGCGACTCCCTCAGGTGGCTTTGGCAACTGCATATCTTACAGAGGTCATCAGGTGAATGAACATAACCTGATACATGTTGACCCATGTGACTGGTCAGGAAAGCAACGTGGGAAAGAGCAGAAATGACTTGGTGTGAAGGCCTATGACAATGACTTGGCACAATCTTTCATCTTTTCACTGAATTTCAATCTATCTATGTAGAGCTGTCTATAGTATAGGCTGTATCAATATGTACTGTATGCAGTTCCTATTGTATACTGACATTTTGTTAGGTTCAACATTTTGTATGGTTTGTAAGGTGACATTGGCTTTCTGTAGAAAAATATTTGAAAGGAAAATACAGAAAACTGAAATACTCTATGCTGCTCGCATAAATAATGTGGCGTGTATGCCCCCAGTTTACCCAGATGAAAGAAATAGCCCTAACGACGACACAATTACCTTAACAGTGGCATCCATCTGTGAACCTTTGAAGTTGCAGTCACATTTTATGGAGAAAATCCAATTGAAGGATGATCGGTGTAGCTGGGAATCTGAAGAAAATATTAAGAAAGACCAAAGAGCATTCTGCAGAAGTTAGAGATAAAATTATAAAACTGCATCAAAAGGTTACAAAATAATATCTAACTGTAAGAAAATCCCAGTAAGCACAGTCGGGTCAATAATCAGGTCAGGAAGTGGAAGCTGCGTCACACCACCCAGGCACTGCCAAGAAAAGTCAACACTCAAACAAGGAGACTTACGAGGGAAGCAACACAGAGGCCGAAAATCACTTTGAACGAGTTACAGGTCAGTGGCTGAGATTTGAGTAACGGTGCACTGATCAATCATTTTAATTCCCATTCCCTTTAAGACTTTGCAGCACTGGTTTAAAATTGCAATCCATAAGTGTCTTCCAACCAACTATGAGTGAAAAGCTGATACAAACTTACCATAAGATTTAAAGATGTTACTGCAGCAAAGGGTGACTTTAAAAATGTCTAGGGGTTGAATACTTATGCACGAAAAATATTTCAGTGATTATTTTCTATATTAACCCAATGTTACCACAGAATAATTCTTAAATAATTTGAATGGCATGAAATTTAAAATGTAAGCCATGCAAATGTAACTTTTGTACCACAGTAATATGAGAGACTAGGTGCAGTACAGTATATATACAATGATTCAGAAAAAATATTCAGGCCCCTTCCCTTTTCGTCATTTTGTGTTTTGGTGCCGTTCCCCAGATTTGTGCTTTGTTTTCACAATCCTGTCTTGCACCTCTGTGGATAATTCCTTCAACCTCATGGCATGGTTTTTGCTTTGAATTCTGCTGTGGAACCAAATCATGTCCAATCAATTGAATTTACCACAGGTGGACTTTTCCAAATGTAGAAACATCTCAAGTATGATCAATGGAAATTTGTTGCCAATAATATTTTCATTTAGCAAGTTTTGATCATAATCATTATTACAGCAATCCACACAAGACCATGCATGCTAGTGTGAGCAGAGCATTTGAAATGTGGTTTTAGGCTAAGGAAGAGAAATTCAGTGAGCCATTTCCTATGTTTTTCACTTGTCAATTAACATCATTTCATTGATTAGCCCAAAATGTGGGCTTTAAAAAGCCTTAGCTTAAATTGTAAGTTTCTAATCAGTTATAGTTTTTTTCACAAACTTATAATTGTACATTTACATACCTTTGGTGTTCAATCTTGTCATTTGGTGGTTTAACTTTTCATTTACATGTAATAATGAATACCCTACACAACATTTGTGCCCGCAATAATGTAAATTTGTTATTTTTTCATGAAAACGTTTATGACTATTTTATATAGGTTGAAAGTATGCCTAATTTAAAGTGACATTCAAAAGGCCATTTATAAATGAGTTGTAAATAACAAAATGCTAAGATTCCCATTAGAGCATTCACTAAACATGACATTTTATCAAGAATTGTGTGGCGATATGAATAACCTCATAAACGCTAATATATAAATAATGTCTGAATTGTTCATTTGGGAAAGACACATCTTAAGAGTTGGTATAAAAACCCATCAGTCTTGTTTTTGTGACAGCACCAATACATCCAAAAGATGCGTTTGAAAATAACTACAAATATTTGTATCGTTTAACTGTTCAACCATTAATAATAATAAATAACTGTTCATCTAATAATAGTGTAAGCTTATTTATAAATGGTTAATTAAAGGAGGAAAATATTGGCTCACTATCTTGCAAGCACTCACCAGCTATATCACATAATTTTTACCAAAATGTCATAACCATTTGAAATGTTTTATAATGCATTTACAAATGCTTTAATAGCGTCATTAAAAGCGCTTTATACACCTTTTACAAATTGTACCTTATTCTAAAGTGTTACCACATGTGTCGGAGTAAAAAGACCCTTAATAGCAACTTTAGACTATCAATAAATATTTTTCCGATTTGAAAAATTCAACCTCAAATACGTTACTAAAAAGTAATGTCCTCTCACATAACCCTCTTGCTCTGGTTCTAGGTTCCAGATGGATAGAATGACTCATTAACAAGTTAAACTGATTCTGTTGGTGCAACAAACAAATGACAATAAAGAGAAAGACTAGCCTCTTGTCAGGGTAAACACACACAGATGATACAACATTGTGACTAGCCAAGATAATACTCAACCCTTTATTTTCTGAATCCTATCCCTCCTTAATGTACAATGTTTTTGTAGATCTATGACACAGTATTAACTCTAATGAATACAACAGAATTTAAATTCCATCAGCTACCACTATTGTCATTATTGTGTGTTAACTAATGGATTATAGGCACTTGTGCAAACACGCTGTATTTACCAGTTTGCACAAGGTAATCCTAGTTGATGGACAGCCATTTGACATTTGTGTCACCTCTATCATCTGCTTCTGACAGGGGAATAGGAACAATGTGAGGCAGGAGCTATTTCTCCTCTGAGTGACTGCATGTATGAAAGAGGAAATATACCATCTAGACATACTATCTAAGATGGTGGGGAGCAACACAAAGGTCAGACTTGACACGTTCCATTATGACCCAAGCCTCATTCTTTTCGTACTAGAATCCCTATCAGTTGTTCCTAGAATGTATAATAACTCAGTCGCAGGTCAAGTACATCTAAATACCATTGGAACATAAAAGTCCTGGTAAACAATCAGGGATATAATATTCTTCCAAATAAAATGTTTAACTCATTCTTATTGAATAATAACCAAATGTATGTACGTATACTGAATATGATTTCTCGCTATTCTCTGAATCCATAATATGTCAAGTCTTTCTTTGTGTGATGGGTTGTTTCGTGTGTTGCATTCCTCCTCAGCGGATTTGTACTCCGCTTACAGCTCTGTGAAAGATATTACGATGTTTGGGTCACAATGGGGTTGGTGTCTCTTTCCTCATCGTACACTGCCCCACTGGTGTTGGCATGGAAAGCAGTGGCAACACAATGCGCTCTGGTTTAAATAAAATCCAAGGCCATCTAGCTTTGTTCCTGAAATAAAGACTTGCCTGTGTAGAAATGCTATTCAATATGCTTGTTGTTTACACTGGCACAAGCAGTGAAAATAACACATTAAAAAAATGTTGTTATACACATACCCTACTGATATATTGTTCGATAGTATACTCTACAAATTATGTCAAGTGTAGTCACTGATGGTTTTCTGTGCCTCAGAGAAGCAGCGCATTCTGTCATATTACGAAGATCCTAACAGCAGAGGGAATGTTTACATCTCATCCAGCACTTAACCCATATCTACTGCTTTCAGAAATCAATAGGAATTTTAGCGCTGTATCTGGATGCCTATCAAAATGCGAAAAACAGGTCAGTGTCTAACCATATGAGTGTGTAGGCGTAGGTATTGTGTGTGTGTTTGTCTGTGTGCATGAATGCGCATGCATGTGTGTGTGAGAAATGACTCAAGCAGGCCTAAACTGGCTCTGCTTTGTGTGTTGCCCTGCCTGTCTGTCCCTCTGTATGTGCAGTGTCCCTGCATCTTGTTGACCTACTTGGTGCTCTTTGACTAATCCCTGGCGGTTCTGCGGGTGGTCTGGGAGGAGCTCTGCTCCGGTTTCCCCTGCATTTGAATATCAGATGGCAAAGGCGGGGACTCACAGAAAAACATCTCTGAACTGCCAAGGGATTTGACTGGAACGCCTGCCAACACAACATGCAATGTTTTTACAGTGCCCCTCTTGCTGAGTCTCCATCTAGCGTGCTCCTTTTCCATCCCCTGTCACTCTCCTTTCTGGCAGCCAGCTCTAATCTCATGTTCTCAATACCTTTCCTAAATATGCATTTCTTCTTTTCCACCATTTTCTTTACTTGAACTGATAGCCATCCTATTAATACGGACTGATACTGAACTCCCATATCATTATGAAAACTACAGAACTAAGAGTATAGCATCTTTCCTATTGTATTTCATTCTGTTGTTCCCTGGCCTTGTTTACCAAAGATAACATAGACATTTTGCTCTCTTGAGTGGTGTGTGTGTATGTGTCTACTGTATGCGTGCATGGGTGTGTGTGTGGAGGTTTCTGAGTCTCAGTGTACACAAATTGAAAACGTAGCTGGTCGTTCTTTTTCTTTTCCAGGTGGCCTCAAGTACATTTTAAAGCCTTGATTCCAAATTATTAAATGCCTTATTAAGTTTTATCCTAGATGAAAAAAATTGTTATAATGTTAAGTAAAAATACACTACTTACAGTTTAAAATACATTCAATGTGTTTTAGTTGCTTTAGGATGTCATATTATTTAATTGCCATTTTAACACGACAGTCATTTTATTTAGATGAACGAAACCTGAAACCAGATTTACATCGAGAACGATGAGATTTGTGTTGGGGTTATATTTATAAAGAAAAGTACATAGCACGTCCCACAGGAACCTGGTCACATAGCCCCAGAATCTACCTATCCCCCAAGACAGATAAACTACAAATGCTGCCCTATCAGCTTACACATACAGTAACATCATAGTTGTCTCCATGAAAAACAGGGACATGCTGTCTTGTGTGAGTGTATTGTTTTAGCATGTATATTTGGATCTTCCAATTTCGCTTTCTTTGACCAAGAAACCGGAAGGAGTGTGGGAGGGCAGGGGAGTCAAATATCAGGGACAGAAGCACATCACCCTTATTCACCCTGGCTGCCTGAATGGGAAAGGTCCACAAACACAGCAGAGCAAGCACACAGAGAAAAGACAGGTTCTGTAGCTCTCAGGAATGCTGGCTTTGTAGCTATGGCCGACTAGCTGGAACCACATCACTTCGTCATCCACCCAGCCATTTCTTTCCCCATCCATCATCAACCACTCTCATCCACCAGTAGCAATTCCCATAGGGCCGTTAACATTCTATTGGCCCTGCTTACTCATTATCAGATCAGCGAGGGACACACACACACTGAGACACTTTAACAACACACTGTGTAGTGTACACACAGTCCTTGTTGTAATTGGCTTCAACAAGTATGTGCTTTGTATTGCATTACATGGCTGAATAATGTAAATATATATGGAGGAGTTTGTCTTTGGTAACTGGATGCCAAATGCTCTTTGGAAACAGCATGGACAATAAGTAAAATAAGGTACCCTTTATAGGTGTATGTATGTATGTTTTAGTATATGTAATGACATTTTTTTTGACAAGATAAATACTTTTTTGTTAAGTTTGATACATTCTTTGCAAGGACGGGTTAAAAAACATGTTGTTGTTAAATTAGACATTGTGTAACTGTTTGGATTTTTGTTTATGTAATTATTATTTTATTGAACTCACAAGCAAAACAATTAATGCAAGAAATCACATAATAATATATACTGACTGACTGTTTTTTTGGCCTTGAATAAGTCATAATACAAACAGATGAGAAAGAAACCACCAAAAACCAACTAATATTTCCCAATGCCAAACATTACTGCCAAATAGTAATGCAGTGCATTTGTCTTCAAACCCCTTAATCTTTTCCACATTTTGTTACATTGCAGCAGTATTTTACAATGGATTGAATATATTTTTTCTTCATCAATCTATACACAATACACAATTATGACAATGCAAAAACTGTTTTTCAGAAATATTTATGAAACAAAAAATGTATATCCAATTTAAAGGATTCAGATCCTTTGCCAGGACACTAGAAATTGAGCTCAGGTGCGTGCAGCTTCCTCGATCATTTCTGCGATCGTGTCAAGGCTCAGATCTGGGGAACAAGAACATGTTTCAGTATTGCATGTCTCTAAAAACCCAGAGGTCACTCAGACAGAGCTTCAGAGTTCCTGTGCTGAGATGAGACCATCTCAAAAGAACAACCGTATCTAAACTCCAGCACTCAGGCCTTCATGGTAGACTGGCCAGACAGAAGCCACTCCTCGGTGAAAGGCACATGACAGCCAGCTTTCAATTTGCCAATAGGTGCCTAAAGGACTATTCATGTGACTATAGAAGGTATGACATTAGTCTGAGATTAAAGTTAACTTTTCCTCCAGTTAAAGAGTGATAGTGAAGACGTTATAGTAAGACCCACCATTCAGGCAAGCCAGATTTATAAAAGTGCTTTTCACTTATCTCATGTATTTTATGTGGTTTGAAACTTGCATCCACTTGTTTTCTTAAGGGATTAGATGAGTTTATTCTATCTAATATTGGGGAAATTCTGGAAAAGATAAAGTAATTGTGGGAGGGAATAGGCATTAACCCTTCCCACCAGGGATACTTTTAGGATTCTTCAGTCAGATCGTATATATTGCAGTTATGCTCATAAGGTTGCATACCACAGGAGAATTGCTAATACAGTGAGGGAAAAAAGTATTTGATCCCCTGCTAATTTTGTATGTTTGCCCACTGACAAAGAAACAATCTGTCTATCATTTCAATGGTAGGTTTATTTGAACTGGGAGAGACAGAATAATTTTTAAAAAATCCAGAAAAACGCATGTCAAAATTGATTGGACTTTTAATGAGGGAAAAAAGTATTTGATCCCGTCTCAATCAGAAAGATTTCTGGATCCCAGGTGTGTTTTATACAGGTAACACGCTGAGATAAGGAGCACAGTCTTAAAGGGAGTGTACCAAATATCAGCTTGTTACCTGTATGAAAGGAGCAAAACAACTATGTGATAATAAATGGCTTCATATGATCAATATCTTTCAATAAAAGTCATGATCAGTCATATTTTCATAATCAATGACAACATTTCACAATTTCTGCGAGGGTATGCAAACTTAGTACAACTGTTTATTATAACCCTGTACTGGCAAATGAGACTGTACTGCTTGAGCTAGATCCTTACTGGTTGGAGTAAAGAGCCACAGCGAAAGCATGCAACCCTGTCTCATACTTCTATAGTGGTTAAATCAATTTGACAACTTGATTATCAAGTAGAAGTTTGTTGATTTTCCTGAAGTAGCATGATGTGATCAATTTCTGTTTTAAATAACCTGAGGTGTGTTTGTTCTTGAGATTTTTTAAAAATTGTTTTTATTGTCAGTTGGGCTCCTCCAAAATCTTCAGTAAAAGGCATTAAGCCTTGCATTGAGCTTATGGAACGCAGTGTTTTTTTTGAGGATGTACAGAAGTTATGAAAACGCCTACAGTAGCTGTTCACGCCACACATGTTTTCAGAGATTGAAAAATATACTATGAAAGTGACAACTATCACTTTCATAGCCTGCGCTAAATTGGGGTATGTTAAGAGTTGTTTAACTTTTGTGGACTTTTGTAGACAAAAAGAAACAAATTCATAAATATATCAGTTAGATTCAGCATTAAGAATTCAAATTGAAATCCTAATATCTCATCTGCTAGCAACATTTGGTCCAGAAGATAAATAAATCTGGTCACTCCTAAAGCCTATTCTTCTTTTGGTCAACAAATATTTCCTTTATAGTCTGCCAAGGCCTGGAATAAGTTATGAAACTCCCTTAAGCACAACAGTTGTCTCACCTAAATCCTTAAAAATAAAATAAATGAACTGATAACTGCATTTGCTGAATCCCCTATTCTTATGTCTACACACGTCCCACTGTATTCAATGTAATCTAATATTGTTTTGTCTTGTTTGTTCTGCAATATATTTTTAAGTATTTATGTTGTTCAGTGTCTTGTCTTGCTATTGAAGAAAACTTTCGGCCAGCTCATCCTTGAAATTGAGAATTGGTTTCTTAAGTGACCACCTGAAGAAATACACCCTAAGAAATAGCTGAAAAACATATTACCAAAGCTGAACTCCGATAGTGAGTCGGAGTGAAAGAGGCACTGAGTAGCCTGTCAGAAGTTCTAAGTAGTCTGTCACAAGACAGGTGCATCTAGACGTGCTCAAGAGATCATGATTATCTCCAATTCACATGATGTTCAAACTACACATGGTTTCACCTAATAAAACACAATGAATATTAGCAAATGCAAAAATGTACCAAAGTGTCCTTATCACGTGTTGAGCTCTGCAAACAATGTGTTCACAAGGAGAATAAGAATGGTATGTAGGCCAATTATTATCATTAATGAATGAAGCAAAATAACTGTAACCAGACATTCTTAATTCATTGCGAACTGGCAATGATTAGCAGTGGCCTACATTTAGCATACTGCCAGTGATATATTTTGGAAAAATCAAGGGGAATTAATAAACATTCAGAAATAATTCACACCATGAAATCAATGCATACATACAAGCTGTACAAGTTGGCAGGAATGGAGTGCAGTATAATAATTCAAATGACTCTGAAGACAAGTGTCACCGCTGTAATCTCATCCCCGTTGTCACGATAAGCATATAGACCCATGTATAGAAGTATACAAAACAATAACAGGAGCTGGTTAACATAATGTACAGTAGGCAACATAAAAAGCAAGGTTATGTTCATTCACTTATCACAAATGTAAGTAATTAATAAATAACGCTTTGGTGATTAAGATTTATTTCAAAGCTGTCTCACAAGCCAAAGCTGTATTAATAAGCTTAGCTACTACTACTTGGTAAATTAAATGGGCAGGAGGAATAAAACACCCTTCGTTAAGGGGAGAGGAGGCTATGCTTGATTTCTAATCAAATGAAATTTGATGGAACTAGGCCCAGGGTTACTAGCACCAAAGCATATTTCCTCTTGTGTTCAGTGAGCAGATGGGGATTGTGCATCAGGGCTGGAAAGGTTGCACTAAAAATCCAATAAATGACTTGCCCTGTTACTGCTGATATCTGCTTTTGTAGGTCTTAAATCTTACCACTTGCTCTGCAATACATTGTGCATTTTGGGTTTGGCCTTTATGACTCATATCCCAACTCAACGGAAGCAAATTTACAGGTTAGAAAAGGCCAGAGAAACAGTCTTTCATATGCTGATATCCCCAGTTAATTTGTGTTTGACACTTATGTCACATAACGCCAGCCAAGAAAATACTGAGAGTTGGACAGGGAGCAAAAGAGAGAGAGAGAAAGAGAGCCAGTAAGTGAGAACGTGAGAGAAACAGAGACTAAGGCCCATGAGTAGCACTAGATCCTGTCTCCTCCAGTAGCACCATCGTCAAGCCCTGAGGGGATTCCAGTGCTTAGCAGCAGCCCCCCTATCATCATCACTAAATGTGTTGACAGAAATGTAGTGTCTCTTAATGAGCTGCAAGCCAGAATCCACTGTCATCCTTCCACTAAGGTATGGCAGACAGTAATATATTATATTATTATAGAGGTGGTGTACTTTTTGTGTCATTGCTCATTATCCTATTATTATACTCAATTTTTACCAAAGAATTGAACAATTCAAGTCCGAGGTCTAAGAAAAAATCATGAGGTGAAAAGAAATCCTTAAATCAAACCCATTAGAATTCAGACAGAGGAATGTATTATGTGTGGTACTCAATTGAAATTCATGGCAGGTGCCATGTCCTGCGCTGTAATGCTCATGTAGGTGCACAGCCTCTGTGTGCAATTCTAATGTTTATAGAAACAATACATATTACCAAGGCTATTATGGCTTTAAAACAGTAGGAGAGGCTAAGTTTAAGTTTCAGAGTGTGTATGTTTGTGTACGCAGTGTGTGTGTGTGTGTGTTTGTGTGTGTGTGTGTGTGTGTGTGCCCGTGTGTGTATGTGTTTGTGTGTGTGTGTTTGTGTGCATGCGTGCGTTCATGTGTACATGGCCTTCTGTTTGTGTGTGTGTCTGCGTGTGTCAGACAAAAAGCAGATTAGTGAAAACACTGAGGTAAAATAAGCAGCCTGACCTTGCTGTGAAACTGAAAGGCAATCCTCTGAATGATCTGCGGGTCACTAGCTCTGTCCTTCAGACAGTTAAAGTCTATCCTACTCATCCCCCTCAGCCTGCCTGTCTCTCACTGCTTATTTATCCAAGCCTTGCTGACTCTGTTCCTCCTTCTCCCTCTCTCGATTGTCCATCCATTCTCTACTGCATTTGGCTTCCTTGGTGTAGCTCCATCTCCCATTTCCTTTCATTCCCCTTCTCAACCTCCTACAAGCTCTCTATTTTTACATACGCCTTTTTTCACCACTTTCTCTCTATGTCCACTAAAGAAAAAATAATGCAAGAATAACATTTCTTTAACAACTCTTTTGACATCTCTGTCATCCTTTTATGTCAAGCTCTTCGAATACACCAGTCTGCCACAATTCAAAGGAGCTGGGCGCGTTCCTTATGACAACACCGTGATGGTACTGATGTGACTGATACCCTGGAGTTTTCAAAGCACAGAGAACACCGGCGACACAGCACAGACATTACAGTCACATGAAACACTTCCTGGCTCTTTGAGCTGTGAAATGTCTGACACGAAAGATGGCGGGAACTAAAGCAGCATTGCCTTGCCAGGTGAGCTGCACAAGGCCCTTGATGTATAGGAGACTTCAAGAGTTGCTGCATTTGCTGAAAATTACAAGAGTGTCAGCATGTTCCAGATGTCAGTTATGCAATGTCTAATTACAGAGAGGGGCAATGCCAGTTCAAAACTAGCTTTGTGTGTGTGTGTGTGTGTGTGTGTGTGTGTGTATGTGTGCGTGCGTGCGTGTGCATGCGTGCACAAGCATTCAATGTCAACTCAATGGGGAGGATCGTTTTGCTTTATGGGAAAACCAGGCTTGTTCAGTTTGGAATTAGCTTTAGCTTTGCTACTTTAAGACAGTGTGTTACGTTTTGTTGGTCTTACCTATACTGTGCTAATCAACTGCTGAGATCATCTCGGTTGCTGTCCTGTAGAACACCACCAGCCAGATAGTCACCAGATAGTGTGTCATCTCCTACCATCTGTACCGCCTTATTAGTCCATACTATTTGAGCCTACTGTACTGTATTGTTTCTACTTCCAAACAGTATTATCAGTGAATGAATGAATGCTGAGGAAAACAACAAGATTGGAAAAAATTATATGTCCAATATAGCATGAGAGGATTTGAGAAAGATTCGGGGGTTGAGGCAGAGGTTAAGCTAGAGAATATGACTACACATACTGTAGAGAGACAGAGATTTGTGTAAATATCTGTACCTTTAAAGATATTTTACATGTACTGTATACAGTAGAAAGAACAACTTTAAAATGTGGACACATTTTATTAAATTCATTCAAATGTTGTGGGTGAGTAGGGAAATATTAACACTGTATAGACAGATAGAACTGTCTGGCAGTCAATGTTACTGACCTTGCTGTGTTAAAACTTCTTTAATAATGAGTATTTGCAAAACCCTAGCAATCATTCAAATGTCCGGAAAGATTTCCTGTAATTGGAAATTGACACCAATGACTTTATCTCAGAATAAATAACTGGCTGTACCACCGCCCCAATCACATCATGGACTCCCCCACCCCACCCTACACCCACAGCGTCCCTGCTTCCCCCGGCAAGGGCCCATTGACACAGCGGACGTTTCTTTTTCTAACCCTGACCTTTAGTCATGATGGCTATACCTCCTGCACACAGGAATAGCTTGGGTGGATTATCACAAACAGGATACAACCACGGCTTTGAAATTCTAAAACGAATAATCAACAATAATCAACATTTATTAATTAATAAATGTGATCATTTTGTTAAATTTTCGTGGTGTAATGAACACTTTAAATGTCTATAATGATTTTAAGACTGGCTTTTGGGAGTCTGGTGTCATTTGTCATTATTCGTAAGGGTAAAAGGCTCCAGAACAAAAGCAAAATGTGTGCGCTGGATCTGGGATGAAAGGCTAATAATATGATATCTTGATTAATACACATACATTCGACAGCTATTTGTGGAGCTGTGTCCTTTAATGTTAATGAAGGCTCTATTTGGGGGACACACCCAATCACCCCTGCCCCCCTCTCTCACTAACACACCCACGCTTACTCACTCTCTCTCACCCACATGCGCATGCACGCATGCACAAACACACAGGCACGCACACACACACGGATCAATTGCAAAGTGGCAGCAGTGAGGAAATAGAGAAATTCAGTATATACATTGTCCTTTGACATGCTTATATAAGCCATCCAATGATAAAAAAGTGAGATATGCACACACCTGACCCTTGTTTGGAGACTCAGGTGTTTTTTTATTTTATTTTGATATTTTACATTTTTTCTCTTCTTTCCTTTCTATCAAATCGGATTTCAGTGCAGAGTGAATAACCTTTGTGAATTATTTAGTATATTGACCTCTGCTGGGATTTCATATGAAGGTCGTTTCCTGCTGGCAGAGTGAGTGCCAGCGGGGTCCTCAGGTGACACGGGCAAGGTCGCCAGTCTCCCTCCAGTTAAATATCTGTCACACGCAGTGTGTTAGCCCGACACTGCGCTACTCTCTTCCACTTGATTAGCGGGACCAATAAGAGCTGCCAAAGATAATAAAGTAGACATTGGCTTAAGGAGATGTGTCAAATGTCCCCAGCATCTCTTTCTCTGTCATACACACATCAGACACGTGCACAGAGACACACAGACACAGACACATAGACACACACACACATTCACACCCCGTCTGTCTTCCTTCCACCCGCCCACTTCTCCTCCTCTCTGGTCTTTTTTTATTGTTTCCCAGATGAAGGTTAAAGGGAGATGCTGAACAGACAGAAAAGCCTGGGGGCCTCGGAGGGCTGTGGGCAGGAGGCATTACCCACCCAAGCTCAGCCCCATCAGCTCCACTGTATGGGGGGGTCAGAGGATGAGACCACTCTGTCACAAGGCCAAGGGGCCAGCAGACTGGTGGTGGATCCCGACCAAGCCATCACTGATAATAATCAGTCAGAGCTATCGAGCCTTATTAGCCCTGCCTTTTGGCCAGAACGGAGCACTGCCTCACAGGATGAACATGGGAAACCAACGGGGATGGTGAATTGTATAATGGTTTGAGGTAACAAATATTTTGTTGCACAGCGTCGTAATTAAGTTGGTGCAGATTGTGAGGAGGGAGTTAGCATTAGTGATGGTTTTAAGTCACAATTTCTGTCTTAAGTGCGACATTATTGATTTTATTATATGAAAGCTCAGTGATTATGGAGGGTGTTAGTGTGTGTGTTTTCAGTAGAGGATGGCAGACGGATGAGAGTAGCAGGCTGTGATGCTGTCGTGTGTGTATGTGTGTGTGTGTGTCCTTTTTGTTCTCTGACTGACTGGACTAGTTTGCATGACAAGGTCAGAGGAAAGTGATGTTGACAGCCATACATTGGCAACCTCCATCAGACAGTCGTCTACTACATGAGATAATAATCAATCGACATAATCACAGCAAAACTTTTCAAAATAGATAATACATTTTGTAATACATAATCATTGGTACCGTTACAGAAAATCTGCATGGAACACTTGCATCATTATAAAAGCATTAGTGCACGTTGTTAATGTCATGCTAGTACAGTGTGTATTACAGTGGTAGAGGTTGTGGAGAATCAGTCATGTTGACGTCTAAAATAAACAGTAAACTGGGACACATTCTGTTTGATATTACAGTGTTCAGTGAAAGCATGAACGGGATCAATACCACTCCAAATTCAAATGTGGAACACTATGGGTAGGCAGGAGATTCAACAAGAGGAAGTACATTAGCATGATCTACGATCACACTGCAGAAAGACGCAGTACATTCTCATTAAACCAATACGTTTGGAGAGTCTTATCCTGACCTTCTCTCTATTATCTCAACTGCCTACCATCCATAACTCAGCTGATTTCTATCTATAAATCATTGTTCCTCTGAAATCATTTCTCTATCACTTCAATTAGGCTCTCAATACTGGACATCATGTTTGCTTAATCCAGATTAACTCAAGCCACCAAAGCTACCATAGAACATGTGAAGAGGATAAATTAAAACAATGGCAGCTATTATATTTTAGACTGTCCTGGGGTCTAGGAAAATTCAAGGATTTTTTGAACATTTTATTTATACAGGGACAACCAACTCAGACCGAGATCTCATTTTACACAGGTGCCCTGTATAACACTTAACAATAAAACATACAAAATGCATTTCATAACACATCAAGAAGAGCAAACACAATTCAATGTAAAAGGGTCCTTCAACAATGCCTTTAACTGCATTAAATGCAGTGGCTTTCAACTTAAGGTCTTCCTGCAGAAAATTCCAACAATGGGGGCCATAGAAGGTAAATTAGGTTTTATCCATCTTGGAATAAGCCATCTAGTGCTATTCAGTCATGTGAGTTTGTTTGATAGCCGCTATTTCTTCATTTATTTTTGAGGAAAGGCAACTAGGAAGTTTCTGCCGGAAGGTGTCAGACATCAACCAATATCCGGCCTTTCTGGAAGACAAGGGATCCTGTCATGATGCGATGGAGTTGAGCAGAAAATGGAGGTATCAGAACGACACACGGAAAGCAGATTGCCATTCATATATTTTTATATCAGCACCAAAGCTGGCGCAGGCAATTGTAATGTATGCACGATGATCCACAGAGATAACAGACCGACAGATACAGGGCGTGCAACCGGGTGAATGTGGAGCTGGTGTTTAGCGGGGTTAGTTGCTGCCATCGTTCTCATGCCAGAGGTTAGTACACCGCCGAGGAGGAGCGATGAGAATGAGGTGGTTTTGGAGTAGCCCACGGAGCAGGTGTGACAGATCCCAACCAACAATAATGTATAAAAGACAATGGCATGTGCAAAAGCTTGCATCTATAATTAAACATGAAGCTGCATGATAGGCTGAGTCAATAGTTTTCAAAAGGAATGCATATAGTATATCACCATAGTCCAAAACTGATATAAAAGTGTACTGAATCATTTTATTTCTGTCAAGACGGCAAACAAACTTTATTTCCGTAAAAGAAAACAAAGTTTTCTTATCTTAAATTTCTTAACCAACTTAGTAATGTGGGCTTTAATGTGGAAATTAATGTAGGGTTTAATGTGGGTATTAATGTAGGGTTTAATGTGGGCATTAATGTGGGGTTTAATGTGGGCATTATGTGGGGTTTAATATGGGCATTAATGTGGGGTTTTATGTGGACATTAATGTGGGGTTTAATGTGGACATTAATGTGGGGTTTAAG
>JACXGJ010003579.1:0-52556 GCA_016801105.1 Esox niger
AACGTATGGGAACGTGTATACATCACTGTATAACACCAAGTCAATGAAACGTATGGGAACGTGTATACATCACTGTATAACACCAAGTCAATGAAACGTATGGGAACGTGTATACATCACTGTATAACACCAAGTCAATGAAACGTATGGGAACGTGTATACATCACTGTATAACACCAAGTCAATGAAACGTATGGGATACCAATCTGAACAGTCAGGAAGCATAAGCGATTGTGAGTCAATGTCACTTGTTTTGCCCTTCATGCAATGCGGATGTTTAAAGACAAAACAGACTCTAGATACTAAGGCCTGACGGTGTGCTTTGGAGGGCCTGAAGTGTACAAGGTAAATGTCATTAGAGACTAGTGATGTAGGAGGGGTGGGTGGATGGATACGTAGCCCCGTTTGTTGAAATAGTTGCTTTACATTGTGCAAACAGCAATGCACATTGTGAGGGCCTGCCGAGTGGGCTACTACTAGCCATCCCATTGCTGAGCAGCCTATAGGTAGAGGGCCCCCCCAAAAAAACTCCCCCCCCCCCCAAAGAACTCGGCATCTTGGGAGATGTGCACAAAGCCTAATCACCTGGTGGGTGTAAACAAAAGGTCACCTCCAAAATAAAAAACAACTGATACATTTCACAAATTGATCACACGAAATTTACACAAAGGAAAGTACCACAGATAATGGGGTCGTTGCTTTCAAACGGTTTTCAACAACTGCGAAATGTGAAGGGCGAGGAACAACATTGTCACTGCTAAGAATGGCCTGTATACGAGGCCTCCGGGGAAGGTATCTCCACACAGCTGTTTTCTCGCCAACTTGTTGACCGGGCCCGTGTCCATGACAGTGCCAATTATGTAGTCAGTCTTTTAGCATAAATGACACACCAGTGAGCCCCGGGAGGGAAAAACAAGCTCCTACTAGACAGGGTTGACCTGTGGTGCCTCTTAAAGGATGAGTGCACGTCACCAAACGAGGGCTAACATGTCTGGCGTTGACAGAAGCCCCTGGCTTCCCTAAAGTTAGTTTGATGACATTCCAGGACTGACATACATGAATCAATGGATCAGCCTGTGGAGAAAAGTCACAGTATACATAATGATGGTTCCGAGATAACACAAATGACAACAACACGACTAAAAACGAGCCATTCTATAGAGGGCTTTTATCACAGAGGGGATCTTGAAGATGCATGAAATGATCATTTTGTTTTAAATACATTTTGTATTGAGCTTTACGATTTAAACTCAGCCTAACTACCTGTAATTACACTGTGTGAAATGACGAACAAAATGCACCTGCAAGAATCAAGAATCCTAGAAGTACACATAGATTGGTAATGTATAGGATTGGTAATGTATAGGATTGGTAATGTATAGGATTGGTCATGTATAGGATCTGTACACAAGAGTGGAAAATACAGATCAACTGTGTGCGTTCGGAAGTAAAATAAATATCTAAGTAGGTGTTAATAAAGTAATCCATCTAAATCCATTTAAATAGGAAATACTGTAGGTGGCAGCACAGTAGAAAGACAGACGGACAGGCAGGCATAACCTGATAGAAACTGGTACTAGTCGGAGAACGACAGTACCTGATAGAAACTGTACTAGTGGGAGACAGACAGTACCTAATAGAAACTGTACTAGTGGGAGACAGACAGTACCTGATAGAAACTGTACTAGTGGGAGACAGACAGTACCTGATAGAAAAGTGGGAGATGTACTCCCAGTTTGTTACGTCGCTGCGGGGTGTTCTTGTGTGGCTGCAGAGAAAAAGAACAGAGAAGGTTGGTGTCACATCCTCCCAAAAAAGTCAAACCATAATTTTATATTAATTCAACTGGAAAACAAGATAATGACAACAGTTAAAATTAGGATGTGAAAATACAATATTCATTGTAAGACTGACATTTTTTCTGCAGTGTTTTTTTTAACGAGACTGATGTGGTATAGATACAAGCTGTCTGAAAAACAAAGCATACATATTGTACACTTTTTGTCTGCTATTAGTCCTGGTTAATAGCAGCGTGCAATACAGGAAATAGGACACCATTTGTGATGGACTGTGTAAAACATGTCAATACAAGACCTACTGGATGCATCAAAACTATGTACAGGCAACATAGCTGACAAATGACATGTTTTCACTGAGGGTCCCTTATGTGAATGAGGTCAAGTACAAGGTAAGAGGAAAATCACTACAGAGCACACAGGCCCATTTCATCTCACAGCCGCCATACAGTAAAAGGTCAACTATGTCACCTCTCACACACATTCATGCCCCACCAGTCTACACACTGTATGTCTGTGGTCGATAAGATCTGAAGAAAAGCCCTCAAAAAATGCTTCTGTGCAAAGCCTCCCAAGGTGTGAGTCAGAGGAAGGTAATTTACCTTCTCAGAACCACTCTGTCTTCATTTATTAGGATTAGCTAACTTTATCACAATCTAATCCCAACAATTCCCATTATGAGTAATCTGTAACTATCGCCGTCTGACCGGCCTTACAAGGCTATAGGAACGTGGTGAGCTGTCTGTTCCTCTTCCTCTCTCCGACATCCAGTTGCAGCAACACCGCCTGTCAGTGGGGAGTGGCTGGAGTGGGTTGCACGTCAGCAGTCCCAGGCCAGACCGACGGAGCCCCGCCCCAGGAGTGACACACACATGGTCAGCCGGCTGACTGTTCTGACACTTATAATCAACTTTTAACCAATTCGATGCCTGGAGCTTCACTCGCACAAACCGGCTACAAATCTTTTTTTAGAGGGCTTCCTCTCAACGCGGGCCTCGGTCGGAGTAACGCTGTAATTCACTGTTTGGTTCGCTGCCATCGGCCACCGTATCATAGATGAAATAACATCTCAATTAAAATGCCTCCAGCCGTCTAAACGGCCCGGGTTATTTTTGAGAGGGTCTAGGTTGTTCTGGGTGTCACTCACGACCGCGGCTCCATTTCCAGGCCAGTTGCAACTCAGCCTCTTTGGAATGCTATGGAGTTGTAGAAAGCTTCTTACTTGCTACCTCGGGGCGTGATGTCATTTCCTATTTCAAAAGCCCTCCAACGCCATAAAAGGGAATTTTAGACATCTGCAGGCTGGCTGGGAGAGAGAGAGAACTTTCCCCAGCTGGGATCTCTCTATCCTGTGCAATTAGGAGCTAGCAGAGACGGAAGGGTGTCTTTGTTTAGCTGGCGAAGAAAGATGCAGAAGTAGAACACCCAAGAAAACAAACAAACGTGTAGTAAGCAGTTGTGTTTTGGCACAGGATGATACAAAAGAGAAGGAAGCTCTTTCTAATGATGGGCACATTTCTGAAGACTTGTGTTTACTTTTCTCACCAGGCCAAATCAGGGACGCCCACATCCATCAGAGGACGTGAACGCTCCCGTTAGATAATGTTTATAACACACAGGACTTGAGCTGAGGGAGATTGCCCTGAAAAGTCCTCCGCAGACCATATAACGACTGGAAGGTTGTGTCTAGCCATCTCAATGACATCGACCATCTCGTCGCTATGCGTACGCCACAGCGAGTTCAACCCGTCGGGGGTTAAAACAAAAAGTAGATTCTGTGCCCAACAGAAGCTGTATCCGTTGGTGCTAAATATTACTTACCCGGGCATTTTAAATGTCAACTTCCTGCTAGATGCAAGCGATGGCCGCAGTTAGCCAGTAACGTCGACCGCGATTCATGAAAAGTTCTGTGGGCCGAGCCCTCCCCACCCAGACCGAGAAAAGGAAGTCCGGACCAGGACTGCAGCTATTACAGGGTATCCGTTGTAATATGGAAGTGCTCAGCCACAACGGGCCACGGTGAATCTGATGCACGACCCAGCAGGCCAGAAACCTGCTATATGCCACGCCGCATAACTTGTTTCACAGCAGCCTTAGGCTCTATCTAATCAAATTGAATACATTTCTACAATTAAAAGTATTAACTAATACCATAAACTGGGCAGACTGCCCAAGGAACAGTGAAGGCACCGTTGGGGCTATTTGTGGTTTGGATGCAGAGCTTAATGTTCACTAATGTTTTGCATGAAAAATAAGCTTCCTAACACATTGCAAAGAAATCCTCCAATCCACCAACAATGTGAAAATATCCTTTTTGCCGTTATGTAAGTGGATACCAAGTTAATTGCATTTCTTCCTGCCACAGAGATACCGTGTGAAAATACATAAAGCTAACGGGTGGAGCTAAATTGATTTAAAGCCCTAAACAGATGCAGGTTTCCCTTCAAAGAGCTTAGAAAAACGTACAGTAACTTCCATCGAACAGGCCTTACATACATAGAGGTGATGACAATACTGTTCTATCATCTGCTTGATTTTAAATACAGACAGAAGTGAACTTTAGTTGCGAGTCGTTTATAGTGTCTCTTTAAGGTTCAGGGTGCTTGTGGTGAGGTGTCACTTTCTGGCCCTTCTGGTAATTCCAGGACAAAATGCCTGCCCGTCTGGGAGCCCCGACTACCCCCATAAGCAAACGTTTGTTTTCCTCAACTCCAGCCAGTCAACCTGAGAGAAACCTCAGAGGCACCACGGAGTCCTCCACAACCCGGTTACGACATGGTGCTGGCGGTTTTATTTTGGAGGGTCTTGTGTCACCGCAGATATCAAAATATAGCCCTGGCATTGGGGTCCGCTCGCTCGCCCGCCCGCGCGTAACTCAACCCTGTGAAAGCCCAGCCAGGCGCCAGGGAGAGGGAAAGGGGCCAACAGGCCATCTCGCAGAGTTAAAACTGTTAATGAGGTAAGAAGGAGCGATGCAGTTGTCACAGAAGACAAGCAGGGGATAAACATTAGCCTGTCGCCCTCACATCAATGAATCTGCGGTAGCTTGTCTTGTCCTCCTGCTCCCAGTGTTTCTTGGCCCTACCTAAAAGAAGTGTAGACACAAAAGATGCTGATGGGTGCAATCCCATTTTACAGTCATTCCAGAATATGGTTGGTATCCAAAACGGCGCTCAATATTCCCATCAAGCCCTACAGGTCAAAAGTAACGCTCTAAAGAGGGCGCCACTTGGGACGAGGGCCGTGGACTCACTTCCCGTCTGTTCTAGGTTTTACAGCTGCTAAATACAGCAGGTGTCCACAAATAAATGTCTGGAAAGAGCACAACTGGAAGCGTTAGGGGGTTCAACCTGAGGGCAAGAAATTGACACAGTCCTCTTGCTGACCTTTCAGGCACCAAGTTTAGATCTGATTTCTGGCAGGTGAGGCTCAACCTTCACGTCACGATACCCAATTATCAACAAGACAAATCTTCACTTCTCCAAGTAAAGACGTCGTCACTAGCCAAGCCATTTGTTGCACAGCAAAGTGATCACACTTCTTAAGGGCCGTTAATCCCTCAGTTAGTATGCAAGTAGTCCAACCCATCCAAGATCCAACCACTTAACTACAGCTGACAGTGTGTCAAGTAGAAACAATGCCATACTCCATCTGTTCACTCAGCATCTCACTGCCCACGCCCACACAATTGTACCGCACTGACAATACAGTAGCCGGACTAGAATAGCAGAACCCCTGAATCATTTATGACCACTATTTGGTTGAGAAAGCAAATATATATATTTACGTTGGGCATTATGCTTCCTTTGCAGAGAGACAGTGTGAATGGCCCAGCTCATCACATCAAATAACATAGCTTTCACGCCCATTTTCTTCATGGGAGGGGTTGGTAAACATTTCACTGTCATTGCACACAAGTTGCAAAAAAGCACACGATTTCTGAAGCATTTTAGTTAGCTAGCTAGCTAGCATGTGTCAGCTGGGTGTTGTCATCTGATTTGATGTGTATGAAAAATGTACGCAAGTAATGTGAAAATAAACCCATTTATTGTCAATCAATCAAATGCATTTCATAAATCCCTTCTTATAATTAGCAGTTGTCTGCGCATGCTCTTTTATTTCCCAGAAAAGCTTCTTTAATAGTTTGTAGCTCACTTGGTAAGAACATGACAAAAAGACCTAATGAAGGAACACGACTTGGATGTTGTTCAGGTTAATGCAAAGAAAACATGAACGCCACACCCCGATTATCGGTTTCCCCTGATGCTTTGACAGAGTGTCCAGTGTCTCCCGTAGCGTTTCAGTACACAGTACTGCACAGGTCAGGGGGCTTTACTCGCATCAGACACTCAAGCTGTTACAGACCACTGTTGTCAAGAAACAATTAGGATACAGACGAGGCCACATTAGCTCTGAGTTTTAGTACCTCAGAGTGGCTTAGCAGTCACGGGACAACCCTTTTACTTCAACTACACCCCCCCCCCCCCAAACATTATTTCAGATTAAGAATTCCAGAGCCGGCAAAGCACCTAATGAGTAAACAATAATGATCTTATGGTCGAGGAAATTGTAAGTAAAGTATTTCTTCCTTGGGAAAGTCAGCCATTGGTAGAATTCTTGTGGCCTAAAATATATTGTATGGGCAGTGATGATCTGGTGAGGACGTATTCTGACAACCCCTGCCACACCCGAAGTCGACACACCATAGGCTGACACAAAGACACACACACAGACACACACACACAGACACAGACACACACACAGCTAAAATGACTGGCCAACCCAAACCCACAGCCTGACATAACCCTCAATGCTCAAGCCTCTGCATGTGTGCGAACCACTAGGTCTGACCAAAACACAGCATGCATTTCCAGCTCAGTCAAGGACAAACGTGCCCCCCCCCATACAGCCCACCCTGTCTGAATGAGCACAGTCTCAAAACAGGTGCCAGTGAATACCAGTGAATACCAGTGAATACCAGTGAATACCACAGAATACCACAGAATACCACAGAATACCACAGAATACCACAGAATACCCATAATCCATAGGAACATTGGTTTGCTGATGGTGAAATGGTGTAACGAAAGCAGCGAAGCATTTTGTTCATCACATTTATATCAGTGATTCCATTCATACAGTACTCGCATTTCGGACACATTGAAACCGAGCACGTGGACACATTGGGTACAATCAGGAATGGGCCATATTTAACAGGTTGTTCAGAAGGATGATCTGGTTGTAAACTTATCCGAACTAGAAAATAAATGAACTAGTTCAATTCATATCCCCATGGCGATTGGTGCTTTATTATGTGATCAAAACCATCAAAAATGCAGTGTCCAGACCCATTTAACAGCTTTAATAGTCAAAAGTATTCCCTCCTTGAACTTGGCATTGAGAGTGTTCTCACTTACGATGGGCAGGGAGGGGCGTGATCGGACGGGACCCAGAGGAAGAATTAACACCCTCCCCGTCACCCTCACATGTCAGTGTGTAGTGTCAAATCACTTCCTGTCCTGCTGGCATGCCTGACAGTCGCCTGCAAGAGTGACTTCCCAGACCTGGTACTCAACTGTATCTCTGCCACACGGCTGCAAGCATTTCTATCTCATTCACGCAGTTTAAATGTTATCCAACTGCCCCATACTTATCTAGCAAATGAAACGCCAAGTTAACAGGCCCCTGAGAAACAATATTAGCATTAGTATGACTTATCTTTTCGCGCCAGAGGCTAGAAGAGCCGCATACTGAGATCGGTTTATAATCAGGCCTTCCCAAGGCCAAAAGCACCAGCCACAGATCTGTGGGCACGTTGCCAAAAATTTACACAAACAGAAGACTGGTGTCTCTGGTCTGTTTTGATATACCTGGCCTGAAACAACAGTAACCTTCAAAAATGAAGGCAGAGGGAGATTGTCTTAGAGTAGCAGTTCCCAACAGGGGGTACCAGGATCCCATGACTCATGAGACCACATGCCTACCGGGGAAAATGCACGTGGGGGTACTTCAGGGGTAAAATGGCAAAGAACGGTAGATTTACTGATGAAAAAACTTTCGCTATAGTGCTTTGCGGTCCAGTTGACTTTTCAGTTTCAACCGGTTTATTGCAGCCAAGAGCAACCTCAAGGACTACATTGTCAATATATATATATATAATGGCTAAGGCCTGGGACCAGTCACATTGGACAACTCTTAACTGTGGTAAATTGGGAATATACCAAACTCTTCAAGCCTTACTGCCTAAATAAATGGCAAAAGGCCATATAACTATACTGTAGTGTTCACTATCATCGCTCAATATTGCTAACGAATCAAAAACTCAGTGGAATCATTTGATATTATCCTATTCCAGAGCAAATTGTCTGCCACGTTGTATGTAAATTAAGTTAATCAACAGCACATTCAAGAACCGACATTCCAACTAGATGATGTTTCACAATCGACGAAACATTCTGACAGCCATAAAATGGTTGTGTCTGGGTGACCATGCTGTTGCACCGCAGTTATAATTTGACCAGCAATGAGGGTTATTGGTCAAAATGAGACCACACACACATACACACACCTGTGTGGTGCAGTTAAACTCTGAATTCTGGTGCACCAACATGAACTTCACCACTGTAGATCGCCACCGTGGAATGTTTCTCGGCTGCTCGCAGTCTCGCTGATGCTTTGATGGACACACCAATGGGGAAATGTAAGCAGTTGCTCTGGAACCTCTGCCGGGAGTGTAATCTGCAGGACAAATCCATCGGCTTTAATCTCTATGCATACATTCACATTCGATACCATTGGACATTTTACAATTACTGGAATAGACAGAGAAATCTATGTCAGTGCTAGTGACAGACCAAAAGGGAACGGTTCCCTAATCAAGACCTTTGTCACTGTCACAGTAAATAAACCTTGCACTATTTAAATGTTTTACCCAATAAAAAAACATTTCTGGTCACACTCAGAAAGTCAATTTCATTAAGAACTTGCCAAAACTAGTTCAAATAAATGTTATAGTAATTTAAAAGAATTACACAAAGGTTGTGTTAACACTCTTGCACCTTCAAAAGCAAGCTCACAAATGTACTTTGCTCAGAGGAAACCCCAGCTACATTGGTCAGAAGAGATACCAACGTCAACCTCAAACCAGCCATTGAAGTTGTAGAGTTAACAGGTTGCTGTCCCAGAGACTAGAAGCATGGTATGTGCAGGGATTTGTCACTGCAGGTGCCATCCGTAAATAAAGTACTGCTGCTTTATTAAAGAACAGCAACATGAGCTGGGCCCGAGACAGAACGGCTACTCTGGCCCCGACCAGCTCTACTGCGGAATTCCAGCCCGCATTCCTTTGGAATTCCGCAACGACTCTCAGGAGTCCCGGAGAGGGAGGGCTCTCTTTTAGCTCCTTGTAACAGGCAAAGGAACACACTCATTTAAGTTACTCCCCAAAGGCTTGAAAGAATGTGAAGAGGGAACCAAATGAGGAGCCTCAGTTGGCATGTTAACAGGGAAATATCAGAGCGCTATACACAAACTGGTCTGTTACATCTGATACAAGAGATCAGAGGAGGCCAGTCAAGGAGTTGTAAACACAATGTTCCTTCTTATGGAATATAAAGGCTGGAACATTGTTTCTACATAAAACAAAGTCAGGTGCTGGTGTGGTAGTGTGTTCTGGTGTGGACTTCAATTGGTTCTACGTGATTTGTAGAAGGCTACTGTACAGATATGAAAGCCGGTCACAAACAAAGTCATAGCAGTTTCTTAAAAAGTTGATCATCTGCCAGAAACACAATCTTTGAAGAAAATAAATGTCCATTGTAATATGAAATGCTTTGGAGAAAAGATTGAGCTACAGTTGATTTTCATGAAAGAAAGTCTGAAATAGAGTATTTTGGCATTCATAAATGACAACCTAAACCAAAATCCCATGACAAGCTAGTGCTTACCACATATTCCTGTCTTAGACGTTCAAAGCCATTTTTACGAAGTTACATTTTTGACAGTAACGAAGGTTGTACATAAAACAATGTAATTAGATATTGGATCATCTCAAATGGTTCTGGAAGCAATCAGATGGACTTGTTTTTGCCACCTCGGAGTCTGATTCTTATCAAGCTATGCAGTGACAAAAGGTTTACAACAACACATTGCTCATAATAAACGCTGGATCCAATTCAGACCTAGACATTTTCTTATTGATAATGACAGGATTCAAAACGGGTATGAAGAACACAATTAACTCAGCTAAAACAGAATTTGAAATGTCACAAGGCAGTACATTTTTCGTGACCAAAAGGAAACTGTGTGTGTGCGTTAACTTCAGCTTTGTTCACAACAACATTTTTTATTTTTAAACGTGAATCCTGCAGACTGAATATGGAAAATCCCCATGGGATCCTTCTGCCACGTGTTGCCCAGACATTTCCAATGTTTGGGTGGACTTCCAATAACTTCCAACATAAATTTTACCTCAGACCTCAATGTCTGAACACAAACAAATTCTATTTGATGTCTTGTAAATACGCTCTTTTAGAGTCAGTATTACAAATGCTTTTCAAACAGTGACATTTATTGGAAAATGAAAGCCAGCAGTGTGATGGAAGCTTCAGTCCTAAAGCTCTGGTTAGCTTTGGTTTAACACTATCTTCAATACAGGCGTAAAGAGCAAAGCGAGTAGGAGAATATCTCCTTTGTGGAGTGAATGGAGAGAGGAGAGCCATTTTGCTGCTAATCGAATTAGACTGTGAAACCACAACATTCTTCTCAGTTTTGTGCTCCCTAAAATGTTGGTGTCAAACTAATTAGTAACTCATTTGTGACCTGCACGCGACAGAGATGTCGGGCAAGGCAGTCTGATTAAGCTGAACTCTGGGGAAACACCATTAATTAAAGCTGGTTCACCAAGACGAAGGCCCCATTTCCATTGGGACGGCAGGAAAGACCTACAAATAAGACCTGGTCAATTTACACTTATATTGATGAGTGTGACTGACTGAGAAAGTAGGCTAAACATTTTCTACGCCGAAATACATGCGAACATGACAAGACTGTGTCAAAGGAAGCACGCGCAGACGTTCATGCGAGGCTGCTTGGTTGTGGGAGGACTAGAAAAGCATTCCAACTGGTAGCATATAACTGGAAAGCTTGTTCCCAGATGTGTGCGTGGAGCAGGTTCGGAATGGGGGGTAGCTTGTAAACACATAGGCGTCTGGACGGGGTTGGCAAATGCTATGCTAACATCACAGCTGTTAGGACATTGTGGAGGCTAAGAGGCGACATGGTTCTACCATAGTCAGGAGACGATCTGGGTGGAAGGTTTGACATTTTACCCTGGAAGAGGAAGTATTGTGTGTGTGTGTGTGTGTGTGTGTGTGTGTGTGTGCGTGTGCGTGTGCGTGTGTGTGTGCGTGTGCGTGTGTGTGTGTGTCTGTGCGCAACACATCTAAAAATAAGACAGCTACACAGCTTTTTGATGAGAAATCACTATAGAAAAGGAATAAATCAGGTGGTGAAACTATAACAGTGTTCTCTCTGTTGCCATTCTATTAAAGGGAGTTAGGCTGAAGGGCGCTGAACCCTTAAATATGGTCTTCCAACCTGTTCAAACGCAGCGTTCCTTCAGACAAAATATTAACAATATTGTCACAAGAACTTTGCCTAAATCTATCCCAGTTTCATCTAGGTCAGTCATTTTCATTCAGAGCAGCAGCTTTCAGAGTTTCCCTAAAATGGCATCTCTGACCTTTACAGAATACATCTCTCACTGAAGTTCTGCCCATGTGTGAATCACATTCTGAGTATGTACTAAACCTCTCTACTGACCATTTAGATGTTAATCACCCATTTGCTTCTCGTGTCGTACCATCTTTCTGCATTGCCTGGTCTGCCATCAGCCAGTGTTTGTAATGGCAATAAAAACACATTATATACTGTCTGTCTCTGTATAAGGCCTACATGTCATACACTCACAATACACTCACGCTCTGCCTTGTGTTTGTTGTACAACATTTCAAAGTCTTTGATGACCCCTGACCAAGAAATGTGAAAATGATTCCAGGATTAAAGGATTGTGGAGGAAGTTACCACTTTTGGGATCAATAATCTGTATGAATAGAGCAGAAAAAATATGGTTTTACAGCCAGAGAAAAATCCATGGTAGACGATTACAATAGGTTCCTTAGGAAACTTTGTACATTGTCAGGAAAGAGACCGCTGTAGGGGACTTCATGACATTGTTAAAAGGGGCTATAGACATGACTTAGCAAAAGGTTGAATTTTCACATAATTTCTACAGCTTACCTAGTTCATGTCTCAATAACAAGATGAATATCCAACCAAGTTTTATAGAAATCCAGTGGTGCCTGTGGTGTCTGGGAGATTGTGTGTGATACATGCAGAGACGACCGCTAGTCCCGTACTCAGTGACATCGTTGAGGACAATTACCAGGTCCAGAAGTTCAACATTTTTGCGATTCCCACAGAGACTAGGTCAAGCACGTCCTGCACCATGTTCAGATTGACGGGCTCATGTACAACAAAAACAACAGAAGTTCAACAACACAGCAGACTGGGAGATACTTCTGAGGGGGAAGCATAGCAAAGACATTGACCGGCAGGAACTTCATGCACTGTAAATTGTACTTCAGTCATAAAAAACGTTTAATTCCTGACTGGAAATAAAAGTGGATTTGTGCATTTTATTACCGATGGTTACATACAACTTAATTAAATATTCAAGTCAATAAATGTGCTTTATTCTGATCTAATATTCTGAAAAGAAAAAGTCAGTGTGCGTATTTATCAGTCACAGTAGCCAATTCTCCACTGAAACCTGCTGGTGAAATAAATGTCCCGATCATTTTACTACAGATTCCAAAGCTCAACAGATCAGTGTGAATCTAAATCCTTAACATTTTCTCTCCTAAATATCCATGTTCTCAAGGCAATACCTTGTAAGGGAAAGACTAGGTAGGGCTACCAGCGGGATGGAGGGAGACCATTCTTACATTCCCAGTCAACTAAACAGTAGTAAACAAAAGATGTCCGCCCAAGGCATCCATCTGAACAGCATCGACTATACGCGGTAACACACTGCGTCTGTCCAATATAGGCTAACCAATCACAGGGTAAAATTACTATCTACCCCCATCTGTCAAATTAGACGAAAAGCAACGCAGTGGTTTGTGTCTTTTTTAGCAGTGTGTCTCAGGGCCAGGCAGGACTGCTCTAGTGTAAGCAATGACACAGCTAGCCAGCTATGGGAAGTATCATGGGTGTACAGCACCCCTGGCAGAAACAGAGGGAACGTCACCTGGCCTTCCGCCTTGGCCGGGTGACTCGGTGCAAAGGGCCGTTAAGGATGAGCTCGTGGGGGTTCTCATCCGCTGGTTTCCATGGATACCGCTGCAGTGTCTAGTGTGTCTGACCACTGCACGAGTTACAGGGCGTCGATTGCCCAGAAAGGGAGATTCTTCTTGCTGCCCGGGCTTTCAGTCGCTGTTGTGAATCGCCTTGAATTGGGTGGGTCCATCGCAAAAGAAACACGACAGACGAATTCGACACCCTCCAGATTGCTCTGAAATCGGTTCTGGCGTTTGTAAGACTTAAGGATTTGCATTTCCGTAACATAATTTCATTGTCATGTAATCAGCTCTGAATGAGCTACTGAAACTGTTTCCTTAATTTAATTTCCTTAATTTCATATGATTCATATAGTAATAAATAACTATAGCACGCAATGTTCAGCTCATGACACGAATTAGGCGAAGACGTGAGGGATATATTTAATTAAAGTGAAAAGCTTCCAGTGCATCTTCAAACCCCATCAGCCAGTATAGACTCACTTCTCTATGTTTGACAAGTAGCTTGGAGATTTGTTTAACCTATAGAAAAGGATATATTTTTAAGCTTATCCCTTCCGTTTGGTAATCTGGTCTAACTGTGGAGTATCTATCACAGAGTAAACATAGCCTCTCTGAATATGCCGGATAGAGATCGATATAATCAGCTTACTAGCTAGTTAGCAAGCCTGTTATTTAGATGTACATTTAGCTTACCTGTCAATGACAACTTTGGCCAGCAGCTGTCTTTTCATAAGCCAGTGTAGTTATATTTCCATCAACAGCAATGCCTACATTTGATGCTACACACCTGTAAGAGCTAACCCAAATAACCATGAAAACAAATCATCAGAAAGACACCAAACATCTAAAACGTGAATACATTAACAATAAAGTAATTTAATTGAAATCCATCCTGAAAAGCTGAGTGTCAGTGCAAATCTGGATTGGTTTTGATAAGCTAAAAAAACAAAAATAAAATATTAAACATTGCTCTGGTTAAGGTCAGAATTTAGGTTAGACATCAAAGGTTACGTTAACTGATCATATTCTGCATTGAGGAAATCCAAGTCTCTCACATACAACCACAGGGCATGGAAACATTTCACAGAGAACTTGTTTTGTTCAATGCACTTCAAAACTGTAGTTTCCAGTGAAAGGTTCACAGTGCAACCCACTGGTTTTATAGTTTGTTGCTATGATGAGTAGGCTACTGTCGCTTTTAGTGCTTCTGTCAGCTGAATATTCACTCCGCCAAACAATGTTTTATCAATGCTAAACATTTTGTCAAACTGTGAAATACTCTGTCACATACATTCAGCGTTGTATTCATTCCACCAAACCAAATGTCTAGTTCTGTCAGAAGCGTCAAGAACAAAACATAGTATCAGCTGCAATAAACTATAGTTGTTAGAAAATGTATAAAGTATGGGCATTTAGAGACTACATTTTTGGTTTAGATGACAAAACACATTAGTACACAAAGTGCATAAAAGCCCACAATCCTGGCCCAATCGTTGTCAATGCACAAAGCTACTGTTGAAATTGAAAAGGACCAGTAGATTGATCTTTATCAAAAATAATGTGCAAGAGTGCACTGAAGCTAGCAAAAGGTGACAGTTTGAGCAACCATTCTGAATCCATAATAAAATGTGATACTGGACCGACTGAACTCCCAGGCTTTAAGACGCAGCGTGCATGTCAAATGCATCCCAAAGTAAACCCTATAACCTAGTGCAAAGCCATCAACCATACCCTTATCCTGTTCACTACAAAGAGTGCAAGGTACCATTGAGGTTGCAGTAACAGTGAGCCTGTTAGCAGCGTTGGGAATCCAGTGGCGCTCCAAAACAAATGATTTCTTTGAGCTGGAAGAATAACAGTGCATGTTGCCCTGACCAAATATGGTTGGCTGAAAACACTGCCATGGAACAGGGCGCCGTGGCTCAAAACCAAAACACTCTTGCACACACGCGTCCAGACTTCCTAAAACGGGAGTAGGAGTGAGCCAGGACACATTCTATAACGACATCAATTAAAAATGTGCAAGTTTCATTACTTACTTGCCTAATATGTTCCCATCACAGCACAAGGGACACACGTATCGCAGCTTAGCCCACGGTTCAAGGCGATGATACACATTTGCACTTTCCATTAGGCAGAAACATCAAGATTGGGGCCAAATTCAGACGATCCAATGTTAAGTGAAGCTGTTCTGAAGCTGTTTAGTGAAATCTGAAATGCTGTTGATGTCGATTAACAAAGAACTTCCTTTGAGGTCATGTTTCTAGGTGTACCTTTATTGTTCTTTAATAAAAACATTTTTAGAACAATCACGGCTGTGGAAGAGATAAGACATCCAAGATGGCGCTTCAGGCCTGCTAGAGCGTCGCTCGTCTTTTAAGATTTTTCATGTTTTTCCTGTTGTCGTTGCCAAATCTCCCACCCTGGTGCTCTGAATGGCTGTCCAAGGAGAACATCCTGAGGCCATGTGACGACTGCCAAAATTCTCTATGGATCCCATCTCAGAAAAGGCCAAATATCAGAGACCAGCTGGGACAATGCAAAAGCATGAACATTCCTTCCAAACATTACTCTCTATTACACTTTGCTTTCAGTCACAAAATTGTTTCTGCAGATGCTGTACAGATTACCAACTTACTACCAGTAACATAACTAGCTATCTATGAACCCTAACCTTTAACCGAGTCCTAACGGTTACCTTTAACCTTCTTATCGTATCCCTAGCGCGCAGTTGGTTATCAACAGACTGTTTGTTGAATGGTTGTTAGTAGTATTATTATCGGTAGATAGAAATTGGGACTCTCAAAATTAAGTGTCACCAAGCACTTGAGATGGCCATCTGCCCTGCTCCTAAAACATATTTGGCTTAAATCAATTAAAGATATTTTAGTTTGGTAGGACATAGCTTTTGAAAAACACTGCTACAATCTAAGAGACTGATACGTTTGACAAGAACCTGGGAGGATACATTCAAAATGATGTAAAGCAACCCCTTACAACACATATTTTGTTGATTTTGTCCATCGTAATAGGTTCTCTATATTAGGGAAACGTGTGCATTAGGGAACAACGTTACATAGCCATATGTGAAGTGCAAAATAACAGGTAGATCAATTCTCTTAAGGAAAACTAAAACAACAAAGTTTCTTTGTAAACAGCATACATGACACACACATGGGAAGTTTGGCAAATGCTACTCAATGCAGAAGATAGGAAACATACAAAGTGCCACAGGGTAAATATTTCTTTAGGTATACATTGAGGTTCAGTGGGGAATTAGTTCTTGGTAAAGGCCTGTTTGCTTCACTTATTCAGAGACGCCAGTGATGAAAACCAAACCCCCCGTTGTGGGCATACTTCAGTAGTGTAGATTCAAACAGTCTTTTTGAGGGAGATGAATGTTGGCCTCATGATCCAGGGTGCTGCAGATATTCATTCCAGCCCTCTAATCAGGTTTGGATTTTGATATCTGGTGAATGACATTTGACTACAAGGTGGAGTAGAAAACATGCAGAACTACAGGTTCCCTGGGCTTTGCGTTAAGAGAACCTGCCTTAAACTGTTGGTCAAAAGGCAGCTTTGAGGACTTCCTGGTCTAAATATGATGTTAAATGGCCAGACCCATGCAGTTAGGGAGTCTCGACACCTACTGTAATATCTACAGTCTAGAATGGGGTGCATTCAAATCTTACCCTATAATGGTGTTTCCCAACCCTGGTCCTGGGGACCCCAAGGGGCACACACTTTTGATTTAGCCCTAGCACTCACAGGCTTGATTAATGTAAACAACCTTTAATTAAGTCTTTAAATTGAATCAGGGGTTTTCTTTGAGGTCCAGATTTCCTATCTGCCCGCAGTATCAGGTGAACTGTCAGAGGAGGCAATGAAGCTTCATAAAAAAAGGTTGTTGTTTTGTCTCTTAAACTTCCAGCAGGTTTGAGAGAGTTGAAGACTGTGACTACTCTGACCCATGCACACACCCGGAGGACAGCACATTATTCAGCCAACAACTACAACTACGTTTGCAGGTGCCCAACCTGCCACAAGGACGTGTTAGAGTGACGTGAATCAAGCCAGCCCGGTCCAGATCAAGGCAGCCCAGTCAACCGTCAAAAATAACCTGGGCTCAATTCTGACAAAACCACGGAGGAGGTGCCATCTACCTCTCCCCGTTGAGATTGGGAGCTCAGCTGTTGGCCAAATCCTTCTAATTCAAAAGTGGGTCGTCTCTCAATCTCGGGGGGGGGGCAGTATCACAGCAATCACCATTCATTCTGACGTGCCACATAAAGAGATTGACTGAACGGTCAACGCCTGCCACCCGCCCTTCAGCGAGGTCTTGTGTGAATTCTGGGTAAGGAGGCGAGCCGACACCGCTGACTCCTCTCACCCAACCCGTCCAAAAATGACCCGGTAGATACTGTGGCTGGCTTCCAGATTCTGACGAAAGGTTTGACACAGTTCAAAACTCAAGGTCAATGTATAAAGGCCAGTACAGGAAAAAGTGTCTAGAAACAGCGACCCATTGCGCCTCCATCTACCTCTCACAAGAGAGAATGTGAAAAACGCAGCTGTTCAGTTGGTTTGGACAGTGTTGAAACACTGTGAGGAAACGGATTGTTGCAAACACACACGCGCACACACACACACAAACACACACACGGTCAATGGGAACCGTTACCTGGACATATGACTGCCAACAGACAACCATTCATTCTCACGTTGCAGGGTGAAACGGGAGACTCCGGGGGCGAGAGAGTAGCTAGGGTTAGGGCTAGGGTTAGGTCGTTCCTCTACACTGACCTCGGGTCAGTCAGGCACCCCTACACACTCAGTGGAAACGTCACTCCCAGAACGCCCCCTTGTCTCACAGGTGGGGGAACTTGCAGGGCTCTGCTGGAGCACCCAGAAACCCCGCCCCCCCACCCCCAGCAACCTCGGGACAGAGGAGGCCTTCATTCCCCCAGAGCCCACTACAATACTGTACGTTCGCGGTCCTCAATGGCAACATTGTAGCCCAGGGGAGAGTCGGCGGCGCCGGCTGATCCCAGCCTTGCCGTTGTCCGGGGCAGTTCGGGCCGCAGCAGTCGGCCAACATCATTCACTTCCATTCACACTTTAATGGAGGTAACTTTCAATGCTGGTGTCGGAGTTGAGAGGAAACCGCGCACGCGTGTTGCACAGATGTCGTGACGCGTCGTGCCTTAGAACGGCTCTTAGCCGTGCTATATTGGCCATATACCACAAATCCCTTGTGCCTTATCGCATGTACTTAACACGCTGTCAACAGCGCTATTCAAGCCACGCACTGCTTCGTTTTCACACATGACCGCGTATGAATACCTGTATCTCTGGTGTTATTAAGCCATGCCAAGGAGCACAAGGAATGCATCAGCAGACACCTCTCAGGTCATTCATTATGTACACATGTGACATGGAAATGGAATGACCAGTAAGTGCGTTAGTCTGCATAAAGTTGGCCATGCGGTTCAGTGACAAAAGGAGCAAGTCTGCGGTTCAAAGGATGCCAGACTGTTCGGATGGTGTTAATGATTTGCCTGACCGGGAGGATTGTCATGGAGGATGTTATCCTGTTAGGACCAATCAGTTTGCTCCTCATTGCCGTGCATCAGTCCTTGAAAAGCTATAGAGCTTCGAAAATGTTTGATAGCTGCAGGAATACTATTTGGCTACTGGCATCCTTTCTTAAGTAGTTGGGTTGAGCTTCTGGGTCACAGAATAAAAGTGCATCTGATCTGACTCAGAAATGGCTGGGATCTGTGTTTGCTTTTCTGGATAACCCATCTGGTAAATAAGACAAGTAATTCACACCTTGAGAAAAATACAGACAATGTCCTGCAATGACGCTTGGGCCACAATAACAACACTTACTTAGAGTGTGTGGCAAGTCTTGCGAAATATATGCAATAAGCAAAGGCACAACCAGAGCACACCCATAACCTCCCCAATGGCTTTTTATCGCATCTCAACAGCGTTTAATGAAATCCTCATTCAAAACAACGGCCACTAAAACAGATCTGAATTCGCAATACAGGAACTGAGACATGATTGAACTGAATGTTCTCTCAACCACCGATTAAAGAGTAACAGACAGTAATATGGTCAAGAGCCTCAGGCCAAACCAAGCCTCTGACACTACTCAGACAAGACTAACTAATAACCTGGACAAGTCTCTCCTTCATGAGCTTGACTAAATGATTCCCAATTGTACTCCCTCCCCCAAACTGTCACACTGCTGTTATGAGGGCCTGTGTGCTGTTCAAGGACAGATGTCATGTTTGCTTTTCTAATTAGGAGTTGTGTACACTTCCATTCTTTCCTTCCTCGTTGAAACACTAATTGTAAAAGGTCACACCTTATCAATGTATTCATTAGGAATTGGGTAAAACCGTCCAGCACAGGTCAAAAGTAACCATGATATACATTGCATGAAGCAGGTTATGGCGCTGATAATCATCAGGCACAACTGAAAGCAGAATAGAAGAATCACTTCTTCAAAAACAAACACTTCTTTCACCATTATTGCACTGAGAAAGTCGACTGAGAACACACACTCATTTAACGACCTGGAAGGGAGCAATTATGTTACCATGGTATAGTATGTATTATACCACACTACTCAGAGACAGATTTATGGTACTATGGTATAGTATGTACCATACCACACTACTCAGAGACCGAAGGAGACAGATTGTTCACGTTGCTACTTCTGGGATTCGGTCTAGAGACCTTTAGATTACAGCTCAGAAGCTATAACTGCAAAGCTGTCTGCCACTTAAACTGCTGAATCGTCAAATATGGATGTGTGTCATACAGTGTACAGCCGTAATTGTGTTTAACTCGTCTATAGTCATTTGTATTTTACATCATTTACGTGGTTGCGTATGTTTTCTGTCCTACAGCTGCAATCGCGCCAATAGCACGTTAATCTCCATGCAGCGAGAAACTTAGAAGGACTTTTCCGCTTTGCGCTCCACAGCATTCCGCCCAGAGTACATTGACATGTAGCAACACGAAACATGCCCCGCTGCAATAAATGAACACTTCTGAGTCTACCGAAGCCCAATAAAATCATGTACCTACAATCAATCGCATCGGTAGCTATTTATTGTCCCAATCTTTCCTGACTTGCCCCTGCATGCCCCCCCCACTCCCTAGCTAAAGCTAGTTCTGACACACGGAAATTGTGACACCACACCCGACCATGGTGTCAGAATTCACACCCGGAGGCTGCATATTTCTCTAGCTTGTTTAGCAATTGCAGAACACACACACGAATGTATAGTTTTAAAAGACACCCGTGCAAGAAATTGGGATAGGCTATTTTCAGGCACTCGTCCCGCTCAGTCTACCCGGCCTAAATGGTTGTGGCGGTGACAGTATGTGAGTCAAACCTGAGTCAAAGTAACACCTATGAAATATCTTAAGACGTAACATGGCTCTACGGTACGAAGTTTTTCATTGGTTGTTGACTAACCCTGTTGTTTAGGTTAAACGGACATACAGCATACCAAGTGTGCAGGTTGGTGTGTATTTGTTTAAAAAAGTCAACATATTCTTCGTTTTAAACAGTTCCACCGAACATGGCAATGTACAAACTGTTACGCATATTCATGCCTTCAGGCGCTATATACTACTTCGCTTCCGTATGGAGATGGAAAAAAAATCACTTGCAACATCTTAGTCTAATGCTCCGGAAAAGTAAAGTAGAACTAATGTTTCAGATTGTAACATTGTCCTTTCAATGTCATTTTAGAGATGTGTTAGCACTCGCAAATAGTTGTCATTGGGAAAAGCATTCGGCCCTCAAACTACTCGGACTGAATAACTCCGGGAAGTTTTAGAGAATGGAAGGATTGCTTTAACATCCGAAGAGAATCATATCACGCACGGATGTGAACAAAACACACTAGTGTTACTCGACTCACCCCTTGGTTCCTCTTCCGACGAAGATTCCGCGATTTATAAGGTGAAATGTCGAAATTAAATCCGTTTCCCCAGCAGAAATTATGTTCTATTTGCTGGTAAATGCCAAATAGTGATTTTTTCCAACTACCTCCCTACTCCCTCGTTCTTCAGACGCGGTGTCACAAACTCCACCCTTCAGCGAGTCTGAGTCTGAGCACGAGCACAGAAAACCATGATGCGGACTATAGGGCGGTGTATAACCGCGTATAACAGTGGGACTCCGAACTTGTGGATTTCGTGTGGACGTGAACGTTCGACAGCGTCACTGGCTGTTGCATGAAGGCCTTCATAATTACTTATTAAAAACCTCGACACTGAGAAGTCGATTACTTACGAATGCAGCATTCCAATGTATTGCCATAGTGGGTGGTTGTAAACAATACGCCTATTACATATAATTTCAAAGGAGTGATTGACACATTTAAAAGTGCGTATCTTAGAACCGGCAACTGAAAAAATTGAACACGGATACCGTAGCACTATGTCACCGGTCTGAAAACGTGTTTTATGGTCCTCTGTCGGGTCTGAGACATAATCGAGCAACAATGTACATTTTAATGTTCCACATAAACGGTAGAAATGCTGCCTTCGTCTGGTATGCTGCTGACACTGCAGGCGTGTAAAATGGTGGTTAGGTTGGGCAACATTGCGGTTCAGAGTGCTACAGTATTTTTATCGAAGTACCGAGGTGACAATAACACAGAACCTCTGTTCCCTGAGTGGCACACTTCTCTTTTCAAAGGTTGCAAGCGTCCTGACATGTCCCCAAATGGGCCACACCCAAAACCCCTACACCAGAGGAACAGAGGCTGCACCAAGAACCGTATTTCATGAACCAGTTCAGTCACAAGAACCTGTGGTTCATATGTGGATCTTCACTCTGCTCCGAACACTTCTGACCTATCAAAATGATTGCTCCTATAACTCGAACCCTGGAACTACTTCTAACAACAACTCAGTCCCAAGAAATGATGAGGCCCAATTGAAAGTGTGAACAACCCCAAACAGGTTATAACCAAGTGCCAGCAAGAAGGGTAGCCTATGTAAAAGAAGAAAAAAACGACCTGGGTTATTTGTTTGTTCACATTTACCTATGGTGCCACTAATCATGGAGGGCACTGCATGTACATTTGTTTTAAACCAATGTCACATACATTGTATTCTACATGTCCATTTGTTGAGACGCACGTTTGCTGCACAACGTGGAATTTCGAGAGTTATACCACTAAACACTGAATGAAACAACTCTCTGTTCGCAAGCCCAAGACAGCAAGTCAGCCTGCTATCACCCAGCCCAGTACTACAGTAGTAGAGAGTAGGCATCGTATAACAGATGGATAAATCTTCCTGACGTCGTAAACCTGTTGAGGGTATGGATGCACAAGAAATCTGTATACCGCCCAACCATTTTCCCCACAAATGAGCAACCAACAGTGACTTGAACAGAGATTTATTATTCAGTCCATCTCTCAATGCCTCTACGTCCACTGATATCACATCACCTCTACACACGTAGAGATACCTGATCAGAAATCTATTTATTTATATCTACAAATAAAAATGATCTTGCAGTTAGTACTATACATGACAGTTAGCACTATACATTGCTCACCAAAATAATTGGTAACATTATCTGATCTCCGAGAAACTTCATGTAAACATCAGCCGTACACAAATATAGCCTCGGAGGCAACTTGGCTGTTAAAATTTTAAAAGAAAAGTATATGTACATTATTAGTTATAGCGATTTTCTACACTTAGTACATGCTTTTTGTAAGGCTTCTCAAACGTGAGAAATGTAATGTCGACTATAAGCGAACCCCTAGAGCTGTTTAGGGGCCTTTCTACAAACCTTTCAGAGGAAATGCAAAAATAAAAAATGACAGTGAAAGAAGAAACAAGCATGCCCCCAACTCTGTTCCTTTTAAGGCTGATGTTTGCAGATTGTTCTGCCAGAGCATTTTCTGTCCGCGACGAGATTTGGTATCTTCACGGGTCTCAAACTTGTTAGTTCTATCCCCGTCAGTGTAAAAATAATTGATTAACAAAACAACTTTGAGGGAACAAAACCCTTCGTGGACAGATTCTGGAAATTTCCGTCTTCAAGTCAGTGAAAAATAAACCCATTGCATTCTCTAATTCACAAGAATTGTTCCTGCATACATACCGTTATCTGTTAAGGAGCCCTTTTGAAATTAAGGCCCTAAGCATTAAAATATGACGGAACCTAAAGGATGGTAGTTGCCATTTCACTCTCACACGTCATCTACCTATGATGTCATATACCCTTGACAGACATTTTTGTTAGAACAAACAAATATGACATAGAAAGGCAACCTACTGTTTACATTGGAATACTGCAGTTGAAGTAACTGTCCAGGGTTTCCACATTTCTTTTAAAAGGTCACTTGTAAGTCATAACCAACATACGCTGACCGTTGATTGGTCAAATACTCTTCCTGTTCAGGAGGATGTCATTATATATGCCTCTTTTTAAATGTTCTGTTTGAGAGTTCAGTTTTTTCTATTATTTCCTCTCCAATGTATTGGAGTCGCAGTAAACAACATTTCATGAACAGAATCTTGACTTTCAAGTGTGATTTTCACTGGACAGTTACTTTAACATTGAGACTTAGGCACATTCCGGGTGTCAACATCCCCTACGTGACTTGTGGTCGTGACCAGAAATGTGCTGCTTCCACATTAGTAGTTTGGCACAAACTAACACAAGTACACAACTCAAATATCCTTTTCGCAACACTGAGCTAAACCAAGGTCATCCATTCAGAACTGTTCTGCCCTGGTTTTGTATCCACTAGTTACTAGAACTGCAGCTAAGAAAAATCTGTGAAAAACAGATTTCTCATGTGAGCAAAGGTCAAGTCTCAAGACAAGCTAGGTCGACACAGCTTCGTTTTTTAAACAAAGAAATCAAGGAGACAAATTGCATATAGTTTCATGTGCAAATAACATTTCTTACTTTTTCCATTCAAATCTTTGTCTACGTATTGTCAAATGTATTGTTTAGGAAATATCCCAAACAAACTGTCATTCAATACAGATTTTGATGTTTGCATAAAATACTAAATTGATCATGTAAATTTACATACACCAGTTACATAACTCCATTAAATTGATATATCAGGGCACTCAAGAACTTAAAATGTATTTTCAGAGCCTGGTGTGAAAAATTACACACATTTTGCATTCACTTTAGCAGTAAAAACAGATTTCGTGATTTAAACTTGTTGGATTATGACAGTGAACACAAACTTGTCAGATGTTTCTGTCTCTCTTAATATTTGGTCATGGTTGTATTAAAGGAAGAGTCGTAAGATAAGATAAACAAACATACCGGCCCTTTGTGCCTTTCCTCTGTATAGCTGAGGTACTCGGAAAGCAGTCAAACTTAACAAATAGCTTCTTTCTGCAACTTAAGTAATTACTGCAAGTTGCCACGGTAGTATCACGTTGCCATGGTAGTAGCAGCATTGGATAAACTAACACAGAGTTAGAGGCCCCCACTTCCCTTTTCATCATCCCTGAAGACCTACAGGCAGCCATGTTCCTCAAGCTTCCATTTCCTCCTGGTACCGAGAATGAAGACAACATAAGATGGAACTTACTATTCCAGTGTGAAGTTTGCACCATGATAAAATATTAAATATATTAGTGTAAAATAAGTATTTCAACAAACAATTGGTCCAGAATTAATTACAAGAACTTGTTGATGTTCTTGTGCAGTATATAATTTGTTTCAAAAGTTATATGCACACTGTGCAGTATTGGAACTATCTAGGCCAAAATCTGATTCACAGCTTGAAATGACTTCAGTCTGGCTCAGGGAATGACAGGGGATTTTGAGGTCTAAACTTTCAGGAGTGTCTGCCACCTTGTAAAATCCAATAGCTTTCCATTTCATGGAACGAACGAACGAGAATTCACGCGTACAGACACACACAGACACTCCCCGATACAAATTTGCTGATTAAAGATAGATCCTTATAGGTGATCATTAAATATCCTGGTGTTACTCTGTAGATATGTTACCAAACATCGAGGACGGTCTCATCCTCTCTGCTAGCATTTGAATTGTTTTCTAATGTCCTTTGTTGACCTTTAACCCAAGTCAACCTATACCTCACAGAGGTAAGTTTTCCTTAGTGATCGCCGTTGCTAATGGTGACCGCCTCCGGACCAGCTGTGGAGGCAGGGATGCGGGGCATTTTCTTCACCGGACTTGGGATGTGCTGCGGAGAAAAAAAAACATGCAACATGGAAAATGCGTTTTCTTTATACAAAATGTTCCTTAATATGCATGCTGGTAATATTATTATGGAATATGAAACAATGGCGACTGCTACATGGTAGCTTGTCTGTTTTCCTGTATGCAATTTATTTTTATGTTGGTGCTTGGATGCGAACCAAATGTCCCTCTGACAGCACAGCCTCAACTCACTTTGCTCACTAGTTTGTTCACAGGATTGGTGTCCTGGGGATTTGGGAATATTATTTCTTGATCATGATATTTCCACTGAACATTGTAATTGTACTGTACCTCAGAGGCTGTTGAGGTGTTTATCATGCCAGCCTCTAGGGGGCGGTCGCCATCGTTCAAGGAGCGTCTGGCGTACTCCCGGCGGTGCTTCTCGTCCACCCGGGTCAGGTACCATGTCCCTGGGAACAAGTCCTCCACAGACCCCTGGGGAACGTAGGGGGCTGGATGGGACAGACATGGTCAGAGGACAAAAATAACAAGGTTAATTTGAGGGGGTATAGTGAAATGCCTTCCCAGCATTTTATAGGGCATATCTACACATAAAATATGTTTGTGTTCTGCAGATTTACCAAGGTGGTGAGTTTTTTCCCTCAGCTGCAGGTTGTCAGCAAACACGGCGGGCGACACCTTTCTCCTGGAGTCCAGTCTGGCCTTAAGGTCAAACAGGCTGGCACAGAGCTTATCCAGACCAGAACCTGAGGTAGACAACAAACTACAAATAAAGAACACGCAACGCCCCAAAACCCTAATCATTCAAATTTAACTGAACAATAGTTCTCTAATGAGTAAAACGTCATTATGAAAACTTCAGCTCAATAAGACTTCCCCAAAGCCTACTGATTTACATTTCTGCTCCACAGGACTTCCTCAATACCTTAACATTCACATTTCAACTAAACAGACAATCCTCAGTAAAAACCAACAAGAACCCAGGCAAGACTAGTCAAGTCGGCCCGCAATAGAAGGTTTTGCCAACTTGAGATTCAAACCCGGGTCGCCCACGTGAAAGGCTGTGTCGTTAATCACTACACCACGGAGCTGTACATTTCCTGGCTGTCAGTATAGCCTCTTGTCAATACTGACACCCGGCGTCTGTATATCCAGAACAAATCCTCTTTTGCCACTGGACGTTTAAATAGTTACCTGGCCATTTGTGAATGACATTGATGACTAGTAAGTGTATATTAAGGAGTTCATTACTCACTATGTTTACCTCCACCACAAATAGCATCTATTTATGCCATTTGCCCCCGGCCGTTTTAACAGCATATTTGCCAGTAATAAGCTCTACCGGCATCTACTAACTTACTGGAATAGTCATATGAATTGAGCAATTGCTAGCGAGCTTGCCAAAGCTATTTCATTTCATTGTATAAGAACGTTGATCTCAATAAATTCAAACGTTCTTATTAAGTTTACCTCCACCACAAAAAGCATCTATGAACTGCTTTTGCCACTGGCCGTTTTAATAGCTAATTATCCAGTAATAGGCTTACGAACATCTACTAACTTCCTAGGAATGATCATAAGAATTGAGCAATTGCTAGCGAGACTGAAGACGAACAATTCCATGCCAGAAACAGATGCAATATAACCGTATACAGTGTCAGGTTTCGGTTTTAGCCAGCAAAGTTTTGGTCAATTCGGAATAATTCACAATGCATACTTTGCTTCGCCTGAGAGGAGATACAAACTCCGGATTTATAGTTCACAAGTCCGCTTCTCTAATCACTATGCTATTTAACAAGGGGTAGTCAGTCAGTCAGTCAGTCAGGAAGAGACATTTGCTCTTCTTAGCCAGCTCCTTTAACGCCATCCGGCAAACAAACAATAAGCCAATAACCCCTACTGCTAGACAATTCTTTCACCATAAGGTAGATGGTGCTATTGGTTTGCCTACCAATGTAATCCTCTGTGATGGACTGGAAGTGTCAAGATTAGAGGTCTTGGGGTTAACTTCTGACTAGGGCAAATGTCTGCGGAATCAGCCTGTTGACATGGTGTTTCCTGTGACGCGTACATGTGGCGGACCAGAGCGTGAAGCAAAACCTACCGGGTGTGGCGTCCTGGGAGACGCGAAGAGAATAGAGCGTGGCGGCAAACCCCGAGCCGTACGAGAACAGGCCGATTCTCTGGCCAGCCAAGTCCTGAGGTGAGTGTCTACGGAGAAAAGGCACATGCTACACACACACGCACTTCCTCTATAGGACCATATCATTTAAATAATTACATGTAATTAATAGCTTCTGATGAGTACAGCCCTGAGTAACTACTTCTAAGAGTATTGTCACACAGTCGCTTTTGTAGTAACATGATGTGAAAACGCATAGAGCAACGTCTGGTTCAGGAATGACCAGGTAAGACCATGCACACCAACGCGGTTCCTAGAGACCTAACGTCCTGTTGGCTCACCGAGTCCGACTTCACACAGCCGATTCTAATCGCTGAACGTTAAAACACTTCAGGTCACTCACAACCGGGTTGGAAAGAAAACCTACCGGACAGTAGATCTCTAGGAACACGGCAGGTGATGTAGTCATTTAATGACATGTGAGTGAAGTGTAATACAGTGACCATCTGTGATTCCCTGGAGACTTACTGAGCGAGGACAGAAGCCAGGCAGCCGTAGACAGAGGGGGTGTACATGTTGCCGTTCTGGCTGGAGACGAGGAGGGAGGCCTTGGTCTTCTGCTCAAACATCTCGGCGCTGGCCTTCATGAAGGCCTTCTCCACGTCTCTGTCGAAGTAAGTCTCCTCTGGCTTCACATCCCTGCTCAGCACACACAGGGACAGAGGTTTACGTGCCATTTCTGGAGACAAACTAAAAATGACTGCATTTAACTTTTTTGTGTCATTCTAGAAAGCAGGACAGTGCATACCTTAAGAGATGACTACATGTCACAAAAAGAAGGGAATAAATATGTGTATGTATGTATGTATGCATCCTTACTTCTGTAAGTCGCCCTGGATAAGAGCATCCACAAAATGTCCAAAGTGTAAATGTGCATATTTCCTGTCAGGGTTTGGATGATATCGGTTTGGATAATTGGATGCTCAGGATGAATCTTACTTGTAGACGCGTGGTAACATTTGTCCACGTTACGTTTCTATGGTGATTTTCCTATCAATCAAACGTGAGTCACTACAGCGGCAGGCCTCAAGACGTCACCAACCTGAAAGCCTCCAGACCACTGAACGCGCCGGTCTCCGTGTCGGGGCTGGCGTGACTGAGGAAGTCACTGAGCAGCAGACGGGCCAGGGACTTCTGCACCAACTTGCAGTAGGGTGAGTGGAACACCATGTAGCCGAAGTCCTCCAGGCTGAAACGCCGGTCGGCGCCCTCTGTGGAGAACGCACCGGTCACGGCTGAGCCAACAGGGACAATAGGCAGGGAAGTGGAAGCACGGTTCTCACACCATCAGGGGTGTGGGGGGGGGGTGGGCGTGGGTTTGAATCCCTGTATGGCCCCTACAGCCGAACAATCAACCCCATGCATCAAAAGTGTACGTTCTACATGAAGTCGTCAACAGGGGAGACATCCCAAAATAAACAGTTAAACCGGGCTCTGCTGCGAGAGGCGAGCCCCACCTAATCTAACCACCCTCACGGTCCAATCTGGCACCTGACAGAACTACTCCAAGTGCCCTGACATCGGCCGCTTCACACACCCAACTTCAGGCGCAGTGTTTTTGGCCCACCTTAGTGACCTACTTAGTCCTAAAGGGATGTATGGCCCTGACCCACTTCACCTACTTACAACTTATCCTGAGCGTTAAAATTAACCTGAGAGTTTGACCTGACAAAGGCCTGTCGCACATGGAATGGCGGAGTGAAGTCGGCGGTTTACAGAGGATTTTTACCTCTTTGCCACTGTGCGTGGATCTTGCTGCGATACACAGCGTAGCAGCGATCCAGGGCGCTGAGGTAGCACTTGATGGACAGCTTTCCGTCAACCACCGGGTACTCTGATCCCATGTCTGGCTTGTAGAAGTCGTAGGCGTGCTGCATGTGTGTTCCCCGCAGACCTGCGACGTCAGACGTCATGCAACATTTACACTTCACATCTCAGTGGGCCTCCTGAATGGGACGGCGCCCAGCACCATGAACGCTCGTTGAAATGTTAACAAAGGTCCATCAATAAGATGAGATGTGATACTTGGTGTGGATACATTTCATTTGAGGGGCCAATATTAAGTATTTAATGTGCGTGTGTGTGTGTGTGTGTGTGTGTGTGTACAAACTGCTGTGTCAATGCAATCTATGACAAGGGGATCCCAACTCAGGGGTCAACCCTTAAATTGGGGGGTCTGAGCGGCATGATTTGAAGGGTAAAAAATTAATGTATATACTCTTATTTTACAGGTGTCATAAGTAACAATATGCATAATTTAAATGTTATTAATCTAATTGGTTTTGTTATTAAAACCCTAACAATATAAAAAAAATACATCATTTACTTCCACCACATGGAATTTAGCTAAATTACAGCAAAACCAGTTCATATTCAAACCCTCCCTTCATAGCACACTATTTTCATTTCCACTTTTGGTTGACATATTTGCCTAAATGCCCTGGTCTATCACTAGCAGGGAATTGTGTCTATTAGGCTGGTAGAGATCAAGTCAGCGTGTCAACAAAAAAAGTTCCACACAGCAGGGTACAGACTCACCTCTGTCAAAAGCCAGGGGGGCATTTGGGCCTATCAACATGGCTATTGCACCAGCACCCCCTGTTGGCCGGGCACTTCCAGTGGCGTAAACTGCAATGTCTCCTGCCACCACCAGGGCATAACGGCCTACAGGAGAAGGCAAACAGGTAAGAATATTAAATATTCATTATTCTTAATAGACCATTTCTTCTCTCATAATCGATACATGTTAAGTAAGGTTTTAGGTCAGTTTAGAGGCCTAGACAGGTTGTCAGATTTCACCAAAAAAATATGACTTCTGTGTTCTTTGTCAAAGACTAGACTAAAACAGACGGCTGGACACGTAAAAACAACACACAGAATTCAGAATGCGTGTGATAACGCCCTGACTTCACCAAGTCAAGAAATCGTCACCACTCACCGTCCCAGGAGCTAGACTCCACCCAGTTGACGGCGTTGAACAGGGCCGCGGTGCCCCCGTAGCAGGCGTTGGTCGTGTCTATCCCCTCCACGTCGGTGTTGCCAGACTCCTCAAACAGCTGCATCACCACAGTCTTCACCGACTTTGACTTGTCAATGATGGTCTCCGTGCCAACCTCCAGGCGGCCCACCTGGTCGTAAGAGAGGCCGTTCCGCTCCATCAGACTCTGGACCACCGTCAGGCAGAGGGAGTTGATGTCCTCGCGATCCGAGCAGAAGCCCATGCGGGCCTGGCCCAGGCCCGCGGTGTACTTGCCGGCCGACACACCGTCAAACTGCTCCAGCTCAGCTTGGTCCACATACTGGGAGGGGAAGTAGATCTCCAGGGCGATGACACCCACGTCCTTGGGCCACGAGGCCTCGCCATTGGCTGGGACGGATCCAGGCATTCTGCACGAGCTAGCGTGGCCAGAGCGAAAGAGGACAGGTGGGTTAATGAGTGATGGAGATGTCAATGTGGGGAAGTGTTTATTTGCGCGGAATGTGACTTCGATTCCGGGAGAGAATCGAGGAAAACAGACAGCTTAAATAACAATGTGTCCTTCTGAAGCCGATGTCCAAAGTATCGGTTGCATTATACTTCAGACACACTTTTGGTGATCGTAAACCAGAAAAGTATCAGCTTGTACAACACCTGTTCTCTCCCCTTGTTCTAACTTATTAACTCTCAAAATGACAACATGTCCATTGGCAACATGAGAGAGGCCCTGATCATCTGTAATTAGATTAAACGCTAAGTAGGCCAAAGGGCATGGGTCACTGGAGGGGGGGTTCGCAATGTCCTTTCCCCTAGTTAGAAAGCTGTTGCTGTATAGATTGCTACGTGCTTGAGAACCGGTTGATGCCCTTGTTGACAATGTAGCAAACCAAAAACTGTAGAATCAACACAAAAACGTAGCATTATTGCGTAATGACAGACGCCTTACAAATCATTTCCGTCGCGTTTTGCTCTTAGTTCTGGTTGTAGGCAGCTAAGAGACCCACCTAAAAAGATTGTAAATTCGAAGTTTGCTATAATTTTTTTTAAACATTCAATTTGTGTCATTAAGCAAATGTTTCCGTAGAAAATATAGTGAGCGTGAATAGCCATTACTGTACAGGGCTAACTTCAGCTAAAATCTCTAGTTACAATCTATGTAATCCAATTCGGGTTGATAACAACTACTGCAGCAAGCTAACGTTACCTACTTACTATACAGTACTGTAATGAATTAGACCAACTTTAGCTGCTAACAAAAAAAATCGGTCAGTTCTGAACGGCAATCAAGTTGACTGGACAACATCCAGTAAACTATTAACGATCGGTATAATCTTACCTTATAATCATATGTGACGAGGTGACAGTTAGCTGTCCTTAGAGGCTGACTAGCCAGATCATAAGGTCAGAATTCGATGTGACTACAGTCGGACGAAAGAGTAGACGGACCAGCTTCCGCTTCGAATTCCCAATACTAATCATAACGTTCGACGTACAGTGTCACAGCGTCGCGCTGTTTCCTCTCGGGTTGAATATTTGGTTCACAACATTGCCGCTTTCTAGAGAGTAATAGCCTTCTTTGGATCAAGGTAAACCCTACAGCTCAATATGGATCCAGTATTGAAATTAGGCTTATTTTCTGCTAATACACACAAAATGTCCTTCTTATCCCAACAACCAGAACATTGATTATAATTAATTAAATCAAATGCATTTGAAGCAAAGTTGGTGTTCTTCTAAATTCGAGTAAAATCTCAGCACGTACAATTACATAACTTTATCAATTTAAATGAAACGGTAGATTATATAAAAAAAATATATCTAATTAGTTGATGAGCTGGTCCCAATAGTATCTGAAGCCTCACCGGTGTCGTTATTTGTACCTGATGTACATACATTCCATAAATCCGAATATTATTACTTATAATTACGTTAACCGTTGCCTATATTAGCCAATAACCTTCGCGGGGATTGAAGAAAGTCAATCATATAAGCAGTTCTTGTACTCACCTTGAAACGGTAAGTGGTCTTAAACTTAATGTCAGCCAAAATCTTGCCCCTCACACTTTCTTGGTGGTAACACCTGATTTGAACATAGAAAACAGCAATCGACTTATATGATGAGTGTACTGTACCTGTAGACAACTCCCTTTTTCCAAGTGCGGAATACATGCCCAATCATAACTTAGATCTAAAGTTCTGAAGTTCGAGAATTGCCCACCCATTTACATTTCTGACCAATCCACCGTAAGTACAGAGAGACCATGCGCCACAGCAGTCGTAGCGGTTCAATGGGGTGAGCGAATGACGGTATATGGCCAGAGAGTACGCACCAATCAGGAAGTACGTATGACTGCTGGCGAGGTTGTCACAGCGATAGAGAATGTTAGAGGACGCGACCCTATTCTTCCCATGGTAGTTATTCGGTGAATCCCAAAACACCCAATGAGCCTCACTTGGAGGGTCTGCCGTTTCACATGTTGCTGACAAAACTCAAAGCGACTTTCAAAGAGTCCAAACGGTATAAATAAGTGCATTTATTTCGGGACATACTTAAAATTTAAATAATGCAATGAACTTTATAAACTAAGACACATGATATTCAGATATCCTATTTATGAATTATGAAAAGTTCATCATTTCATGTTGGAGCTATTTCCCAAATGTTATGCCTCAAGTCTTCACATCAAACATAAACAAACAAAGGTGCCTTCATTATTTTGTGTTAAATTGTGGTCAGACAAAAAAGATGATGCCGTATATTATATTGTCGTAAATCCCTGATTGATTTTGGTTGAAATGGCCCCTACAAGCCTAATCAGCTTTATCGCCCTTAGGTTTTATACGTTTACAATGAAGACACTTAAGGATGCGTGGAAGTGTTTGAGTTTTTGACTGCATCTAACCTTCTCTATGGTCAGAGTTCTACAGGTTAAAATTGAAGGGAGACTGAGATCTCCATGGCCACCAAAGGATCAATTCATTTGCATGGCTTGGTAGATCTGAACTCTCCTATGATCTTGAACCTTTATTATAAAAAGTTCCTTTGAACAAAATATGTGCTTGTTGGTTAACCTCCTGATTTTTCTAGCAACATATCCAACATGTATAAATGAATATGCAGCCCCATATCCAAAAACAATAGGACGCTGAATAAAATGTAAATAAAAACAGAATACAATGTCTATATCATTTAATCCCTATGTTAAATATACAATAGTACAAAGACAACATATCAAATGTTGAAACAGAGGAATTTTGTCATTTTAAAAGGAATATATGCCCATTTTTTATTTGATGCCAGCAACACGTTTAAAGAAATTGGGACAGGGACATGTTTACCAGTGTTGCATCCCGTCTTCTTTTAACACCACTCTGTGTCTAGGAACTGAGACCAACTGCTTTAGTTTTAAAAGGGAAATGTTTTCCCAATTTTTGCTTTACATCGGATTTCAGCTGCTCAGCTGTTTGGGTGTCCTTTGTCATATTAGTCATTACATAATGCGGCTAATGTTTTCAATAGGTGACAGGTCTGGACTGCAGGCAGGCCAGTTTAGCACCCAGACTATTTTACTACAGAGCCATGCTGTTGTAATATATATATACTGACAAGTGTTATAGGGTTTCCCCCAATATGATGGAAACTTAACTAAGGACTAAGTCTTGAGTGTATTCTGTTTTTGTAAAAGTAATCAAATTTCATAATTCACTGACATGTTTATTCTTTACATGACAGAACAGGTCCAGAAGAAAGGAATCAGAGTTGAGTATTAAAGTGGATGTTGGTTTGTATTGATAGACGTAGCCCATTATAGAAAAATGACCAGAGGAACAAGAAATGCTTTTCCCAATTTTCTGTTTATTTACTATAAAGACAACACCAAATTAAGTTCAAATTTATGCTGTGAAATGCTTCGAATGGGGTAAACATTTTAATAATTAAAATATACTGATATATTTTAACTTACAGGATACAGTTTAGGCCAATTTGTATTTTTCTTAACCCAGATATTTTAGGAGTTTATTTGCACAAAAAAGGTGCTAATTTAAGTTAGCCCTTAAGCCCTGGAAATCTTTGAAGAGAAATCAAAAAACAAAATAGTCACAAAAAAGAATATATATTTATATCTATATATATATTGAAAAAGTGAACTTTGGTAGAAGAGACTCTATAGGACACCTGAGGTAGTGAAGACTGGAATAAAACAGCAATAGACGTTCTTTACAAATAAAAAAAATAAAAATAAAAAGTACCACCAAGTGACTCAGGAAACAGCATACAATTTCACACAACAATCAGTCCAGCTCAGATCCAAAAAAGGAAATATGATTACATTACATCAGCATAAAATAAAATACACAAAACCAGCAAGCTGGCTGAGACATAGGTGGATAACAGGAGACTTCAGAAGGCATTGAGATTGATAAGAATTATAGACATTATATTTTAAGTAATACTGATTAGCTTTTATGAATTTGACAGAAACTGATTTCTCTTCCAGTATATAAAAAGACAAGAGTGCATAAATTTAAAGCTTTTAAAAAGACATTGAAAAGTAAGATAATAAAAATAACCCGAAGCAGAAAAAATTGTATTTATGGAAAAGCGTGTGGTATAAAAATAACGGTCAAGTACAATAATTTTTAGCTACCAAACTTCACATTTATTTACATTTAACTCTTCAAGCTTGATTAGCTTGTACCCCACAAAAAGATATAGGATTTGTATTAAATAGATTAAATCTTTTGCTTAAAAAGTAGTTTTAAAATTGTCTTATACCTTTCCATTAGGGGCTCCGAATAAAAACGGCAATAAAGATGCATATGCCCTATTTTAAAAAAAAGGAAATATTCTTCATCTCAATTATCATACTTTTACTTTAACTGATTACAACCAAAGCAACAAGACTTGAAGGGTTATAATTCATACAAGTAACACCATTTTAGGAACATGCATGAGAATTCCAATCAAAAAGAGATGGGGAAAAAGTCTGCATTGAGTTCAGAAATATCCCCCCACCATTACAAAGTATAACAATTGAACATTTATATTTATGATATAGAAAATTTCCAATGGAAAATAGAAAAATCTTAGAAAACCTCAGAAGTACACAGATTACCAAATTTCTCAAGAAATAGTTCCCAGATAAAAAAAAATAGCTGAATTGTAGCGTGACATTCTACAACGGAACAGCACCACAAGAATGGTAGGTCAATATTTAACATAGCGGATTTGAATATTAAAGACACAGCATAATTTTCTAGGGCTTGTAAAATGTTTTTAAAAAAGAACAAAAATATGCACGATGCACATGGCTCAATCGTAACAGCGAGAGTTAAGAGGCTGACGGTGTCTTTAACGGCGTGGCATTACGCAAAAACGATGTTCCAAAAACTTCTACACGTCCATACAAAATGAATGTCCCAATCTCTAACGATAGTTTTGAAAGACAATACACCCAAAAAAGATAAGAAACTTTTTAGACATGGGAATTTTTCCAAGTAACAAAAAAATATATTCAAGACGACACCTGTCAGCAAAAGCGTTCACATTCAGCGTTATGCTAGCATTAGGCTAGCTAAACTAGCAACATCTGTTAGATACATCAGCATTCCCTGAAACACTTAAGTGATTATTCGACTAAGCTTTATGGCCCAACAGTAAAATGCACAAATTAAAGGCATCTATGTATAAATGCAGTTATGCACAAAACGAACCAAATAAACCGCTTAGTTATGCCTTCCGTCTACACAGTACACTCTTAAAAACGAAAACCATGTCTGAACTTGTGACAAGACATCAAAACTTAACTGATAAAAATGTACTTCCTTTGTGGTTCAAAAGACTTACTTTTTGACTCACAGGGGTTAAAATGGGGAAAAAATTACTTCTCTAAGCCTTCGCGGCTTTGCAAAACAGCTACCAAAGTGCTGAATGAACCATTTAGTTCCCAAAACAGAGCGATACAGACCACAGATTACCGACATGGCACAACCATTAAGAAGGCACGGTTTTCGTAGAACTTGTGTGAATAAATTTTTTTGCATTCTCCGCCAACGTACAGCAGTCTGACAACATGGTAGGGGAAAGGCATTGCAGTAGCCCAGTGTCCCATCCATCCCAAGCCCTGACCACTGCTGCGGAGGCTCTGGGGTGGATGGAGGGCGTTCTGGGGTGGATGGAGGACTTTAAGGAAGGCTGGTCAGATGGGCAGAGGCTTGGGGGATGAGGAGAAGAGCAGACAGGCTGGCTGGGTCTTCAGTAGTATTTCCGTGCAGACTCTTTGGGATAGGAAGGGATTGGGGGAAGATGGGGGGCTACCAGTTGAGGCGGAAGACGGGGTGCTTGAGCAGTTCCCTGGAGGGAGGGCGGTCAGAGGGCTGCAGCTCCAGACAGCGCAGGGTGACATCCCTCAGGCCTGGTGTCAGCTGGGGGGGGATGGAGGGTGCCGTGGTGGCGCTGGCAATCTGGTGGAAAGAGATCAAGCGAGAGATTGATAAAGAGTCAGTCAAGATAACGCAGACAGAGAAAAGACAGTGGAAGAATGATGGGGTGCATTTTAACAACATCAATTACAGCTGAAACTGAGAATTTGTATCCCCATTTCTGGTTTGTGTCTCATTTTAGCTTTATGTACGAACAACAATCAATATACAGAGATGTTGTGGCATTAGTTTGTGTGAACTCTTTATTGCTTACAAATGTGCCACCGCCACCTACTGGTGGAAAAATGCTGGCTGTGGATTTGACAGGGACAAAAATCACCAAATCACTCTGGCAACAGGCCACAATGCTACTTCCAGGTGCAGTATGTTCTCCTGGTTGACGACAAATGGATTACAAACTTCATGATGGTGCTTGTGTAGGCCCCACCTTGAATATGAGCGCCAGGTGGTTGGAGTGCTTCTCAGCGTTCCAGGGGGGCTTGGCACATGACATCTCAATGATGGCGCAGCCCACACTCCACACGTCACAGCTCCGGCCGTACTGCTGCCCACGCAGCACCTGCACAGTCAACCACACACGAGGTGTCAGCATGTGGACAGACTCGGGACGTCTAAGGAACTCACTTAACATCTTGTAAATGTCCCTGGACAGTTCTTTGTTCCGTAAATAAATGAATCATAATTATTCAAAGTAAAAAATGCACACAGAAAAGCTAAAAGGACCGAAATGACAATTGTTTTGTAGCACCTGATATTGTTGTGGAGGCATTGCTAAATGACACGTCAGGCTACGGTATTGGTGGAAGGAGATAAACGTAAAACCAAAAGAATGTGACTCAACCAATTAGCTGAATGTATGGAGCTGAAAAAAGCTGGCCAATGCGCTTCGTTGGATTTGCATTTAGTCACCCTGTTTGTTCATTCTTTGTCACATGACTACGGCGTCAATCCACTCCGAGGCCAAATCTTGCTTTTTCGTGTTTGGGCTGGCGATTTAGGTGTCAACGGCTTACAACAAAGAATCTTTCTGGCGGTAAAACCAGGCCACCATTATGAAGGCCATTCGGCGTAACGTGGCCACGGAGGAGCTGAACTAAAGTGGATTCGGATTCCTCAGTAACCCTCAAATGAAAGTAAACTGTAATCCCCTTGGAGAGAGGGGGCTCCGACAATGGACGGCCCGGCCACATAATGCCCCGTTTTGATGGTGCCTCCCCGAAAACCAAGTAATTAGGAGGGGATTCAGCTGCCTGGGAGGACTGAGGGTTTTGATCTGAGGGGGGCGGTTTATGTGGTGGGCCTTACTAGCTTCATGCCTGTGAGCGGTTTACCAGCAGTGAAATGCTCTCTGGCTCCGCAGGGCACTAGAAAGGCCCGGGAAGGGATTTACTACCCCCCCCCCACAAGGGCCCTTCCAAACATACCTCGGGGGCCATGAAGGCAATAGTTCCTAACAGTTGTCCCTGGAATTCCCCTGCTCCGGTGCCCTTGGAAGCCAGCCTGGCCGCAGCCCCGAAGTCGGCTATCCTCAGCCTCTGGCCCGTGCTGTCAATCAGCAGGTTGGCACCTGTGGTGGGGTGAGGGTGGGGTGGGGAGTTATTCAATGACATCACATGAGAAGTGTGTGGTGTATCTGTGAGACGTTCTTCTACTCGCAATGCCTGCTGGCCTTTATAGACCTCTGAGATGTAGGTAAACCAGGGTCTGTTCACCTGTCCTGCATATTAGAACCATTACCGCTGTCATGGATTCTATTGAGACCAAACACAGGACACCTTAATTGCAAAACATAGCTGAACTCTTTATTCAGTTTAACATGCCGCACGGATGTGTTTGGAGGCACGGTTTTCCCCATGAGTAGGACCACCTTCCACTTATTTACGAAGCATTAGGAAACAAAACGACACTGTAAATCAAGAATTCAAAGAGAATACCTTCAAGGGAACATACCAGAATCTCTAAACCTACCAGACACTGCCTAGGTGGCTCATAGTGACAGGTTCTCAACCAGAGTAATATACATGAGGTTCATTACCCATCCATTAGCAACCATCTTCTATGACCATGGTTCCTACAAAGGTCAGCCCATTTTATAGTCACCTGAGGGACGGTCTCTCCAGGTAGATTCCACATACACGGACAGTCCATTATACAGACAGACCATAACGTTAGGATGTGCATGTGTACAAAACCAAGATGTCAGTTGGCTATAACACAACGTGAACAAAGTGAAGCCCTCCGTGCACGTCTCCCACTCCAGAGGGTCAGATTTTCCATTCTATTAATGCCTGACTTAATGGGGTTCCATCAGTGTCGCGTCACCTCTTTGCGGTAGTCGTACTTTGAACTCCCGGTAATAACAGGCTGTACCTTTAACTCCAGACTTGCTCCCAGATGTTTAGGGTCTGCTTACCGTAAGTCACTCTGGTCACTCTCTTAATGTAAGTCACACTGAATAAGAGCATCAGTTTTTACCTCAGCAATAATACGATAGTCCGTAAATGCGAGCAACGCGTTTCATTTGACGCTAAGACCTCTCAGAGTCCGATTTACGCTTCGGGCTAACAGACTGGGCTGTGACGGGTCAATGTATTAGCTATTCTGCATGCTAGTCGGGGGGGATTAAAATATTCAACGTACAGGCCCAGCAGTGGGTCCCAGATAAGACCCTGTCACAGTGGACGAAATTACCTGTGCAGCTCGGATTGTGTGTGTGACCTCTCACCTTTGATGTCTCTGTGGATAATCTGGTTCTCGTGGAGGTAGGCCAGACCTCGGAGCAGCTGTTCAGTGTAGTTGATGATCACGGCCTCTTTAAAGGCACCATATTTGTTCAGGAGATGGGATACGCTACCACCTGGACACAACAGAGACAACCAACTCAGTTAAAAACAAAGATGAACACCAGGAAGCGCCCCCCCAGCAAACGTATCACTACCAGGCCCTACCTGCCATCCACTCCACCATCAGGTTGTAGTTGCTCTTCTCACAGGTGGCTCCTAGCATGCGGATGATGTTTGGATGGTTGAGATGGGCCATCATCCGGATCTCCTCCCTCAGAGCAGTCACCACTTCCTCCTGCTCGGACGATGTGTTCCTCACGTACGTCACCTAAAGAGGGAGGTGTGTTTTGGAGGTGTGGCTTAAAGTATCAGTTACTTATGTCCTGTCAGACTCTAATATGAAGGAAGCCAGTATTTCTAATTGGGGAAACTATTTAATCGAACATATCTCAAGAAATCTTTAATAATACTTTTTGCTCAGGATGTCATAGTTGAGATATTGTAAATACTCAACTATTTTATTATTGATTTAAATATAATTTGTAATTTTTTGAGGCATTTATGCTTTATTGGACTGGAAGTGAGGAAAAGAGGGGAACATTTTGCGCCTCATTGTAGTTACACATTAAGCCAATTGTGACACAAGATGATGCCACATTAAGAACATAAGTTCATTTGCCCTAAAACTCATTTTAAAGTCACCAGCCTGAAGTCAAAATGGAGTCACAGCTCACCAACAAGGGGTCCTCCCTGTTTCTGCCCCAAGGGACAAAAGCCACTCATTGGTGGACCCCAGGGACCGTAGGCCCCGCCTAGAAACAACACCTAGCCTCACATCCCTAGACACAGTTGCCCATCTGAAATAATTGGATAGGTATAGATAATGACATGGCGATAGTTCCCCCTCGTCATCTGACTGGCAAGCATTCTCACCAGATTGCTTAAATACCTAACCATTTCTACAAGATAAACAAGAGTGGATAGGTTGCTGTTTGAATTCAGCACAGGCATATCCGGCCAATCATCTCTGAGTACCCATTTGACACTGTCCCACCATCACCAGATTACGTTGGACAGTAAAACCACCCGGACCCGTTTTGGGTTCTCACCTGTTTGACGGCCATCAGGGTTCCAGTGCCAACGTCCTGGGCCTGGTAGCAGGAGGAGAAGGCCCCCAGGCCGATCTGCTGGCCCTTTAGCCACTCGTGGCCCTCCTTGTATGGCTGCTTCGCTTTGGTGTGGCCAGGCAAAGTCTCTGGGGTCTGAGGATGCAGGGAAGGAGACAGTCTTATGCCGTTCAACATGCGCTACAGGTGTGAGTGTGTGGACATGCTGTGGCTATTTAGGATCCTGTTCCGTTATTTAAACACTGTCTGGTTGATCAGAACCCAGTGATTATGCAGGTGCTTGTTTTGAACTTTGGTGGGTGAATGGTCAACAATCTGTACTAGATATTATACTTCTGTGTCAGTTTTCAAGATGAACATAAAGCCCTGGACTAAAAAGATTAACACAAAGCCTAGCCCTGGATTAAAAAGCAAGCTCAGTTGAAAAGGCTGAATAAGTCCGTTATGTCACCTATTACAGTGACAAGCCTGACTAGGGCATGAACTCACATCAGCCTGGATGATGATCACGTCCTGGTCTTTGTCCACCTGGAGCTGGGGGATGACGGGCAGAGCGTCCTGTGACTCCGACATGGCCATGACCACGGCCAGAGCCTCCTCCTCCTCCGCCTCCATCTTCTCCTTGCACTTCTGGTGCTGCGTCACGTCCTCACTGTACGTGCCCACCTCCCCCCCTCCCCCTGGCCAATCCCCGGCCTGCTCAGGCGATAGCACAGCCACCTCCGACTGAAAGGTGACGGTGGTGGCGTCCCCGGCGCTCGGCATGGAGGCTTCCAGGAGGTCCTCAACGGAGGAGTTGAGCTCGGCCGAGGCGTCCAGGCTGCGGAACTTGTCGTCCACGGGGGTGAAGCAGCTGTCCTCGCTGGTGATCAGGATGGTCGCCCCCCCAATGGGGCACCCCGCAGAGGGGCCTTCACCTCTGGAGGCACCGGTCGAGAGACCGGCCGACTCCCCCCGCAGGTCCAGCTTCATGCCGCTCTTGGAAGCGCTAGGGCCGGCTGTGGCGCAGAGGGCCTTAGCCCCTTCGGATTGGGTGGGCCGGGAGGGCTTTGGTCTGTGGATCTGGCTGGAGGGGAGGGGTCGGGCCTGGGTGAAGCAGGGAGAGGGGAGCTGCTTCTCCGGGTCCTTGTTGCCGCAGGGCTTCTGCGGGGGGAACCGGCGCTGGGTGCCCGGGGAGCGGGAGGCGGCGGAACAGGGGGCAGCCGATGCCAGCCTGCCGGGGACAAAGCTCTGGGGCCGGGGTTTGGGCACACTGTCGGTGCCCGGGAAGGAGGGGGGAGGGTGCGAGGCGGAAGGGGAGGGGAGGCTGGGGGCTTGGCTGGAGGAGGGGGAGTTCAGGCCCTGGCTGAGGGGGCGGTTACGTGCCTGAACGGGGGGCTTTGTGTGCTCTGCCGGGGACCCACCATACGCCGACACGGCCACGCCAGAATGCCCGGCACCGGTTGAGATGGCCGCTAACCTCTCACTTATATCCTCTGGGCTGGCCGGCGCCCTGGCAAAGCCCCCCCTGGCTACCCTCCCACTGGTCAGCTGAACCGTGTGAATGGGGGTGTTGCTCTCTGTGACGTCGGGGGAGTTCTGAGGCACGCAGGGATCCGGGAAAGCGGCGCTGGAACGTTGGTGCATGTCACCGGCGCCGTGCTCCAGGCTCTCCCGGCCGAGGCTGATAGCGTCCAGGATGTCCATCTCCTCGGCGATGGCAAGCAGACGGCGCCTCATGCGGGCGTAGTGGGTAGAGCTGGTGACGCTCAGCATGTCCAGGAGCTTGACGAAGACGTGCGGCACGCGGGCCACCATGCGGGCGGCACTCAGGAAGACCCGGCGGGACAACTTGCCCACCATGGAGTGGGAGTTGTCGATGGACTGCAGAGCGAAGCTCAGGAGGGGGAGGAGCTTCTGATACCTGGAGAGGAAAATGACAACTGAAAAGGCTGCGTCTCCAAGGACTTCCTGGTCCCTCTAGTAGACTCCTTTTTAACAATAAAAACAATGTATCCAACCTAATAAGTAGTTCAAACGGCTGAACAACAAGTTACAGATGAGGACCCCGTTTGATCAATGACCACATTAATATATAATCACAATAATATGATTTGGGTTAGGATTCTAACCATTAATCTAACAACCACAGGGATTACTGAATCAGTTCAGGGCTGTGTCCTGGTTCACTTGGTTGAACAATCGTCCTTCAGTCCTTCAGGTCATAACCGGGTCAGGGTCATACTAGGTCACTCACCATCTCAACCATTCACGAAACATCACTGAGTACAACCCTCATCCCTGTGGCTCACCTCCACACCCCCGTGAGTACAAGACACGGATCTGTAGCCAGGTGGCCGATGCGACACCAAGACAATGTCCTCAGTTTAAGGCTGGGCGTTTAAGGCTAATTTGACTGTGAACAGCGTACCTCTCCCCCAGTGTCTGGGACTGGTGACAGTCCCCCCCGGAGACAATGTGGGGGTAGAACTCGGCGGGGAACTCCAGCAGGAGCCTGTCGATCAGACACAGACGGCCAAGCAGGGCCTGCCAGTTATTGGCTTCGGTCTGAGGTCCCAGGATGCAGTTCAGGACATAGTCCACCCCGCCGATACCGACTGACCCTGAACCAATGAAACGGGAGGGAGATGGAGTGAGTGGTTTAAGATCGGCGCACCGGGTTCTGGATTTATTGTAAGATCTGGAAAATAGGTAGTTTTACTCCAATGTTCGTAAACAACAGTTGATGCAAATGAAGAAAATATAGCCTCTAAACATGTTTATATACTTCATTTATAATGGAGGCTGGTTGTAACGATAGCTCTGTCTTAGATTCTGAGAGTCGAGGCCTATCAGGGAATCAGGGCTTTGTATTTAAATATTGGTTTCTGAGCAACCCAGTACTTTGTGGTTAACTGTTTTTAATAGCTGACGCTTTTAAGCACATCAACCCTGGAGTGAATAGTGATACAGGAGCAGTTTCCACATTTTTTCAGATACTGCTGGAGAAGATGGCAGGGATGTGTAGGTCTTACCTGCTTTAAGGATCTCTCTGCCCACTGCCAGCTCTCCAACTTGGCCTTTACACAGTTCCAGCAGGGTGGAAACTGACAGCTGGCTGGTACGGCTGGAAACCAAAAAAAACGACAAAAGAAGAATGTAATGTCCATGCTAGATTAATAAAACCTGTCATTCATTTTGATCTCCTATTTTTCTGGCCTCACAGGTTGCGTAATTAGTTCATACAGGTACCGAACCAAACGAACGTGTTATTTCTCTGAGTAGAGGAAACCATATACATCTGGCAAGTTCCACGTCCACTGTAGATTAACCATGTATGGATGTAGAGGGTGAATCTCGGTCCTTAAAAGCAAACTAGCAGTGCGCCGGACAGCCATGCTCAAATCTGAGCACTGCCGACGGAGCGCTGGATCCAGTACGATCAGTACTAAGTGCATGTAATGTTCGGTATTCACCACCAGAGGGCAACAGCTACCTGCTACATCAGTAAAACGCAGACAGACTCCCTAAGGTACATCCCAGGGGTTTACCTGTTAGCATCGGCACATTTCACCAGGATGGTCTCCACCACGGGCCGGAGCAGCTGCTGTAGGCGAGTGCGCTCTACCGGCGAGTGGCATGACGTGTACACCAGCATGGCCCGCAACGTTTTCTGAAACCAGGAGAGACGAAACCAGGTTCCACTTCAGAAACAACGCAGCCATAAAGAGAAAAGGCTCATCTGTGCTAATTAAAAGTATGGACAACCTGGTCAAACCACTGGCTGGGAACAAAAGACTGAGTATGAATTTAGAACACAGAAAGAAATCTTGGCCTCCAGTACAAAAACCAAACAAACATAGCAAAAAAAAAAAGCTGAGATGGCGATTTGAATCATTTGTTGAGGGAGGCAATTATTGGAAAGTGCAAGACTGTAGAGAAAACCTATCCAGGAGTGGAAAGCCAAGACACAGAATCACGAGACCTCCAGGAGCCTCCCAACCTAACGTTGTGACCCAGCAGAAGGGCTTGCTGCACTTTTGACCTCGTGGAGTTACGACCCTGTCTATTCCGATACGCTCGTCTAGGCTTGACCCCCAAGGCCACTGGATGCCTCCCTAGTCCCCGGCTGGAATTGGAGGGGGGAGTTGCCGGTGCTCTTCCCCGGAGAGGGGTTGAGGCGCTGGGCTACAGAGGGTGCAACATGACCGTGACTCCCAGAGAGTGGGAGGACAGGTGCGGGTGGGGAATGGTGAACGATAAGGCGTTGCACTGGAACCCTGCCCGCAGACAAAAACACCCAGGACCCTCCCTCTCTCCCAGGCAGGCACGGTTACTTCTCCTCCCCTCCATCTTCTGGCCTCCTTCAACCGGGCTACCCCGTTCGACTCCCTCTCCAACACACCCTCCCACTCAACTCACACCACCACAGGATCCAAAGCCTATTCCATTCTAAAAGAGACAGATCGAATCGACGGACAAAGCTTCAGAAGCACAAACTTCCATTCGGAAGGGTCACGCGACAAATGAAAGGCAGGAATATGAGCCGCGACTTATTAAAGATACTGAAAGTCCCTCTCAACCACAGGTACTAAACACATAGCTAACGACTTTGCCCCGCGTTCCAAACTCCCTCTTCAAAGCAGCCGCAAATAAAACAAGTGGCTGTTTAAAGAGAGGACTTAAGTCGACACGGCACACTCCTTCAACACTTGTTGCAGTGCCGACGGTATTTTTAGTCCACATCCCCCCAACCATCACCGGACCCTGCTTTGTCTTGATAGAAAAATACTGCCAAAGCCAAATATCTGTCTGCTACTAAACCCTGGAAAGCCCCCAGAGAGAACAGACCTTTTTTTGTCTCCCATAAACCACTGCTTTGCTGAGGCAAAGTGCCGCAGGGAAATGTCAAACTCCTGCGGATTCTTCTTTTTTTTTTCCAAACAACCATCAAGAACAAGAACAACAAGAAATAGGTTAAGAGGAGTGAAGCACAAAAACCTTTTGACTGGCTCAGTGTTCTCCGGGAGGATTGCGTCTTGTTTGACTGGCGAGACGTCCTGAGGTGGACTTTAGGACGAGTCGGTCTAGCTTGTGGTTTAACTGAACTTTAGCACAATTTAGAAGATAACTTTCATAAACGACAGGAGGGAAAATGAAGGGCCAAAGAGATCAAATGGAAATCAGGTATTGTTAACAATACAATTATTGGTTACTTACAAAATGACAATTTCCTGTTTTCATCAGAGCTAAAAACTGTTATACCAGTAATATATGTGTTGGGAATGTGTGATATCTGAAAAGGTATTCATATAGATGTTTTTTTTCATTAGATAATTTCATGTGATAAGATATTTAGTATTTGAGAATCCGCTCTGTTGCTGTCGTGCACCAAACACTTCAGCAGGCAAACGTGTCCAGAACAAGATTCATGGGCTGGATTAATTCATTTCCTTACAAGAACATGAAAGCCATAGACACAGTGAGGAATCCAGACTGGAACCATACATCTTAGAGGTAATCTCTCCTGGACCAAATTAGACAGCTGAACACCACATGGGTTCCCAAAACATAACATAGATTAGCTGTTGTCAAATAACACAACAATGACAGTTTAGGAACAACTTGCACCCGGAGGGAGACCCATGACCTCCGTTGGCCAGAGACACTTCCCCAACGGTGGATTTCACCGTTACAGTAAAGTTAAGAATCATAGACGGTTCCTTTTGCTCAGGAAATATAACTTACTACAACCGATTTGTGTGAATGCGCCCACTAGGCGATAACCTAACTGAAAGACCACAGCGCAGGTGTCTCACCAGAGCCGCCACGTAGACCTTGTAGACTGGGTCGGCGCACACCATGGACAGAACGCTGCAGCAGGACTCCACCACCACGTCGCCCGACACCTCTATACAGCCCGCTCCGGCCCCCAGCCCCGCCCCCGGGAAGGAGCGCTCGCCGTTGGCTAGCAGGAGTGCACCGCTGACGTCGTGCGACAGCCGGCGGAGGGCCATTTCCCGAATGTTCCAGTTCCTGGAGAACAGGCAGCCGACCAGGTCCATGCCAAACACCTGGGGAAGAGGACGCAAGCACACACGATACGTTGAATGGGAAGGGAGTAGAACACTGATGTAGCAGAATCCAATTTATAATACGACCCAATCAGATATGGACCAGTACATGCAAACTTATGACGTGCCTGGAAGCCACTTGGTTTTATAAGGGAACTGAATAAACCCCCTCTGAATCAAGCCAAACCAATAAGTCCAACCTTGATCCAAGGCTCGGCCAGTTCCTTGTAGGTCTGGGGGATCTGCTGGACTCCGTACTGGGGCAGGGTGAAGTCCCCCTCCTGGGATGACGACCCTCCACGGGAGCCTGACTCGCTTTGGGACGGTGACACCTGGGGACGACCCACTGCCGCTGCCATCTCCATGGAGACAGAGGTGTCATGGCTGCTGTGGAAGCCACCGAGCTCAGTCAGGTTAAGCAACTTGGACGGTGTTTTGAGCTGCAGTATCTAAGCATTTGGGTTTGAATTCATTTTGAGTATGTATGTTCTGAGCAACTGACATATCATTCAGCCTTGGCAGGAGTACACAAGGACAATATTTAAAAAATAAAAATAAATAAAAGATGTCCTTTAATTTGGTTTCTGTGGATGGAAGGCATCAAGTAGGCAAACAAATACTTAAAAACAATACTAATTCTACAGAGACTGTTTCCTGTTGGATTGACATGATAGCCCAGTCACATGGCTGGTCATTCAACGTTTTGAGGCGGGAAACAACCGGATACAGTTTCAGAGTGAAAAGGTAACAGAATGAGACGTCATCCAGAGTGTACACTTGTGTCTTAAGGGAAACAGCAACAGGAAGTGAGCTCTTTGTCATTGCAATCCCAGGCAGACGCAGAAAAAAAAGTGTACATGCCCGGAGGACGAGATCTCCTAACAGTGTGGCTGAGGGGTTCCAGGCTATGACCAAACGTGCACACAGACACGGTCGTGCACACCAGGGCGGTACACGTGCACACTCATGTAACTAGCATAGGCCCTGGGAACCAAGTCCTGGTGAACAGCGTGGTACTTCAAGTTCAAAGAAGTTAGAGTCCAGTGTGTTAAACAGTATTAGATAGAAAGTCTATAGAACATTGACATGTCTTTGGTTGTTGGTCTAACAGTGGCTGGCTACATCTCCCTGTCGTGCTTGTCAGCAACGTGTTTCATCCGATTAGGGTCTCTAATGTTGGCGGATGGATCTGTGCATGCGTGCGTGTCTCTTAGGTCTAACTATACTCATGGGGACCAAATGTCCCCATGAGTATAGTAAAACCACAAGAAATTGGACTCATGGGGACCTTTTGCCGGTCCCCATGAGGCAAAAGTCAATTTCTGGCTCAGGGTTTAGGGTCAAACTTACAATACATTTTAGAATTAGAATTGGGGTTTCTTTAAGCTCCAGGCATTGTTGGTTAAGTTTAGGGTTAAGGTTAGACATTAGACCTAGGTAAAGTTTAGGTATAAATATTAGTTTATTAAGGTTAAGATTAGGGTTTGGGTTAAATTAGGGTTAGGTTAAGGTTAGGATTAGGGTAAGGGTTAAGGTTAGGTTTTGGGTGAAGTTTAGGGCATGGGTGCATGCAATTTCTATTTAGCTGTACAATCTTGTGTTTGCGTGCACGCGCGTGTTTGCGTGGGGGTTGTTGATACTGGCATTCCTGGACTGCACCCTGTATTCAGTTCTGGGCGTGTATTAGGCTTTAAGTCAAATGGCCAAGCACAATTCAGGCTAGCCCACTGCTAACATGCTAATATTGTGGCTATGATAAACTGTTAGCCATTTGTTACTTAATACTACATGGCTCACTGATAACGCAGAGATTCTGCGTGCCGCTGACCTAGCTTAAAACAAGATTTGAGTCGCTATCCATATGATATGCTCTGGTCAGAATCAGACGTTGAATGATATTTTAAAACGTTCAACTGTTAGCCAACTGTCAGTTAGCAACTCTAACTCCTATTCAGCTCAAATGACGTATGTAGCAGCACACAGCTGTTTGCTGGTCTCAAGACCAGGCAGGTGTTTCCTTTCCTCCCAGACACAAATCTAGCAAAGCCGCTTCCCCCGTCTTTCACACAACAATAGCAGACGCCAGCTGCCGAACTGTCAAATCCACCTCGCCCCACTCCCAGGAGTCTTTCCAGGAGTTTGTAGCTCCTAGTGGGCACACGTGAAAATTACCTGGGAAAATCATGGGACTTCCACTTGGCTCTACAGAGTGGGCAGATGAGCTTCTCGTGGTTCCGGCGACATTCCTCAGCCCCTGCGAACCAGACAGGTAGACAGACACTGATCAAATGAAGCAGCATTGCGAGTTTCAAATGAGACATGAGATGGCACGTCAGCCGTCCACAGAGGGGGCTGTATAGCAGAAGTTCCGGCACACCTGACTCAACCTGACCACTAAAACACAGAGCTCCTGATCAGTCAATCGGCTGTGCTTGGTCAGGACAACCAACTAAATTGTGCAACATCTGCAGGTTCCCAGTGGAGCGTTGGGAGCACCTGTCCTGCATGGGGCTGTGTGAATGGATGCGTTTATGGGGAAATGAAACCCAAGTGCCTGGGGGTTTGCGAGAGCGCGCACCTGTCTGCCTGTGCGTGCGTGCGTGTGTGGTACTCACAGATGGACATGCAGTGGTGGTGCAGCTTGTTCCTGCAGCCCTCCTCACACACGGTCAAACTCTCCTCATCCAACATGTCCAGCAGGCAGATGGGACACATCTGCTCCTCTTCATCCTTCAGACTGTGGTGGGGGATGGGGGGGATGGAGAGGTGAGAGGAGACATCAGTACCGATGAATAGCAGACAATCACAGGGAGGGGAGGCGGGAAGAAGAGTATGTTTTGGGTTAATCGAGCTGCTGATTTATCAAGATGTGACAGTAATTTTGGCCCTCCTAAAACAACACGGCAACAATCACCAATAAACGGTTACACAAATTAACATATATGTCTGTGTGTCTCTGTGTGTCTCTGTGTGTCTCTGTGTGTCTCTGTGTGTCTCTGTGTGTCTCTGTGTGTCTCTGTGTGTCTCTGTGTGTCTCTGTGTGTCTCTGTGTGTCTCTGTGTCCTCATGTTTCCTGTTCATCTGTACCTGCTGTCGTTGCTGGAAGGGCCAGAGGGGCTGGAGGGGCAGGACGGGTGGGGGTTGGCCATGCGGGACACAAACTTCTGGATGGTGTTGCGCGACGGCGCCTTAATGCGCGAGCTGCGCCGGTTGTGGTACTTCTGGAACAAACTCTCCACCTGGAGACAAACATGCAGTCAGAGGCTGATCCAGGGTCAATGTCACCAATGTTACTGGGACTTCAGGAGGGGAAACAGGGTGGAAACCTGAACCCAGAAGACCCTTGACCTGAAGCCATCTCCACACGTCTCCACACGTCTAACGGCCATTCAAGCTATTTTATCATTACTGACCCCTTTGCTCGTCTCCATCGTGGGAAAAGGAGATTATTACAGTGGTTAGAGGGTCGTCACCATCAGATCTCAGCGGGTTACCTCAAAGTTCTTCAAGGTTTTCCTCCAGAGCAGTGGGTCTGAGGACTCCAGCTGGAAGACCCGAAGCATGACGAACAGGACATGGATGCAGAACGCCCCTCGGCCACAGCTACAGGTCTGCAGAGAGCGAGGTTGGGCCCGTGACTCATCTATGTGGACATGCATTCTGAAACCATATACATTCTCATATGTGCGTGCGCACGCGCATGCGCACACCTGCTGCAACTCCCCAGTTTGGTCAAACAATCTCTACAGATTTAGGGTCCTGGTCCAAAAGAACACCCCGTTCCTCATGTAATGTACTTCTTATGACCAGGCTTAATATTAGTAACAGGGAGGCCATTGGGAGTGCCATCACTCAGGCTCAAATATATTAAACGGCAGACAAGTCAGGCAGTGTACCATACAGGGGAAGGATATCAGGGCCAAAATTTACTACGACAAAGGCAATTCTGTTAAAAGCCGCGCTCCTTGTCGCAGCCCAGCCCAAATCTTTAAAGCCAGTTGAAATCTCACTCTAATGGATCAGCTAAATCCAAACTCCAACAGCACTCTTCAGGCCAAATATGAAACAGGCGCGTCTAGACACTTGTATATCTGAAGAGAATGGATAGATCTGAATGGCTCCGCTTAGTACCGCCTCTTCAGGGACCTTGATGCACTACTCCTTTGTACTACTGGACTCTGACACTGCCTTGCAAAGTCTGAGAAGTTCTCTGCTGTTACATTTACAGTACATGTCTACCAAGGGAACCTCATGGCTGCTATCACTGCATTTCAGTTGCATGTGCCATCCCACTGCTTTCATATGCCTGCACTGCACATTGCACAACCCTTAATTTCCCACTTACATACATATACTTAATACATATACTTAATTTTCTGCCCTCTCCCATTTGTCTTCATTGCTCATTTAGAATTGCTATTTGCACTGTATTTGCCTTCACTGCACATCTATACATTCCACTTGTAGTATACATTATACCTAATACTTGTACATTTCCTGACCTCTTCTTCTATTTGCACTTCTGGTTAGAAGCTAACTGCATTTCGTTCTGCTTTACTCGTACTGTTCTATGACAGTAAAGTTGAATGTAATCAGTATGGGGACACCTTGACTTCTGATGGGCTTAGGAACTGTCATATCTATATTTATCTGTAGTTAGGGGGAAGTCTGTTACTTGAGTCCTTTTAAGTTTTAACTTACCTGTGGGCCAATGAACACCCTGTACTTGTTATCTGGGCTGTCTCCTCCAATCAGGAAGGAGTTTGGGCCAATCTGCTGCAGTAAGTAGAGGCGGGCCCTCATGACCTTGTTGACACGGCGACTGGTCTCCTCGGGACTGTAGGGCGAGAAGCCGTCTGGAGAGGGGGGCCGGCGAGGGGGCGTTACCCTGCCACTCTGATACTACACAACACAACACGACAATACATCAACATTAGAAACCCTCACACACTGATACTACACAACAACCTGATATCAACATTAGAAACCCTCACACTCTGATACTACACCACAACCTGATATCAATATTAGAAACCCTCACACTCTGATACTACACCACAACCTGTTATCAATATTAGAAACCCTCACACTCTGATACTACACAACAACCTGATATCAACATTAGAAACCCTCACACTCTGATACTACACCACAACCTGTTATCAATATTAGAAACCCTCACACTCTGATACTATACAACAACCTGATATCAATATTAGAAACCCTCACACTCTGATACTACACCACAACCTGTTATCAATATTAGAAACCCTCACACTCTGATACTACACCACAACCTGTTATCAATATTAGAAACCCTCACACTCTGATACTACACCACAACCTGTTATCAATATTAGAAACCCTCACACTCTGATACTACACCACAACCTGATATCAATATTAGAAACCCTCACACTCTGATACTACACCACAACCTGTTATCAATATTAGAAACCCTCACACTCTGATGCTACACAACAACCTGTTATCAATATTAGAAACCCTCACACTCTGATACTACACAACAACCTGATATCAATATTAGAAACCCTCACACTCTGATACTACACCACAACCTGATATCAATATTAGAAACCCTCACACTCTGATA